>APFE030158622.1:28361-125235 GCA_000404065.3 Pinus taeda
TTTTTTTTTTTTTTTTTTTTTTTAATCTGGAAAGTACTTGCGGAAATGAAATTTTTGATTGAATGAAAATCACTGACAGAATGAAAAAGCTACTTGGTAAATTGAAATCCTACTTTCTGAATGGAAAGGAAAGCAAGTAATGAAGAATGGAAGAAAGGAAGCAACTAGATTAGTTTTTGGAGAACTAAACTAACGACAGAATATTGAAGACAAGAAATATAAGAAATGAAAACAATAATCACATTCTACTCACACATCTCCCCGGCGAGAGACCACTAGGGTTCCAAGCCAGACTTCTATAGAGTTAGAATAAGCTTGATTCTTTGATGGAAGAAGGGCAATTCTAGTCTAAGAGAGCTACTCTACTACAATAATAAAAAAATAACATGTAATGCTAAATCACAGCATACCCTAATTAACCATTCAAGTAGCTATGCTAAGCAGAATTTCTAAATGAACACTAAACAAATGCTACTATCTAAGTTGCAAAAGTAAAAAGCATCAAACCATACTAATGTGCAAGAAAAAAAACTAAACTAAATCTTTTTTCACTTTTTTTGGTTTTTTTAAGGAAAAATAAAATATGCAAACTTATTGTTCTTGTGGATGTGATAGGTGGATGGAGGGTGTTTGAGGATGGATAGAAGGTTTATGAAGTTGTTGGATGGTGTGGAGGGGTCATAGGAATGGTTTTGTGACTTTCTAGAGGTTTCCCATCAATTCATCCTCAAAACAGGCCGTTTCAGGAAAACCTACATGATGTACTAGAAACCTACAGGATGATCCTGTAGGAATTACAGGAAGCCTACAGGATCTAGCTGAGAGCTAATTTGTGAGGTATTGGAGGTGCCAGGAAGCTTGGGAAAGGTGTGTGATGAGTGGAATGGGGTGTTAGAAGGTCTAGGAGCACTCAGGAGTAAATATCCAAGATAAGAGATGTCTAGATTCGCTCAAGGTATCTAGGGTAATTTCAATGAAAATTTATGAAAAACTAGTGAGGGTGATAGTGAAACAAGAGATGGCTAAGGTGGGTGAAGTGGAAGGTGGCTGTTGGTGATGAAGTTTGGGTCTCCTCCTAAAGTACCTTCTCTGCATAAAACATGTATGTCTTCCAAAAACTATGCAATAAGATACATTTTCATAAACTAGAAAAGCATGAATCAATTGCCTATATTATGCATGAAGAAAGTTGTTGAAGGGAATGAAAGCATGAGTGAGATCTTATTGCAGAAATGGAAATGGAAAAAGATGATGATGAAATCTACCTTGCAATATGAACCAAATACTAAATCAAAGACAACAGTCTCCATAGCTCATAAAAGAACTAGAAATCTGTGTTTTTGGGGGTGTTGAAGGGTTCCTTCCTCAAGTCATGGTCCTAGAGGGAGGAAGTGACGCCAGCACATCTGCTGACAACCTTGTGGTGATCCTTTTTCTCCTTTCTAACCTGCTACTTGAGAGAAGTCACAAATGGAAGCAAACTATCACACAACCAATCTAATCTATATTGCTGTAATGGAAATGCATCTACTAAGCAAATGAACAATTATGTTATGGATCTATACTAGCATACATGTACAATAAACAGGAGCCTTGGCTTCTAGGTTTGGGCCCTAACCCATGGGATTCAGCCCTCTGAGTTAACTTAGTGTTGGCTTAAAACAAAACTCATTCTTATTACCAAAACAATGGATTACATAAAAAACTGTCATAAGTCTTGATGTAATCCATTGTTTTTGTAATAAGAATGAATTTTATTTTGAGCCAGCACCGAGTTAACTCAGAGGACTGAAGCTCTTGGGTTAGGGCCCGACCCTAGCAACCAGGCCTCCTCTTTATTTTACATGTATGCTAGAATAGATCCATATCTTAATTGTTTATTTGCTTAGTAGATGCATTTCCATTACAACAAAATAGATTAGATTGGTTGTGTGATAGTTTTCTTCCATTTGTGCTTTCTTTCAAGTAGGAGGTTAGCAAGGAGAAAAATGATCACCACAAGGTTGTCAGAAGGTGTCTCAGCCTCACTTCCTCCCTCTGGGATTATGACTTGAGGAAGGGACCCTTCAGCAGCCCCAAAAACATAGATTTCTAGTTCTTGTATTAGCTTTGGAGTTTGTTGTCTTTGATTCAGTATTTGGTTCATGTTGCAAGGCAGATTTCATTGTCATATTTTTCCATCTCCATTTCTGCAATAAGATCTCACTCATATTTTCATTCCCTTTAGAAACTCCCTTCATGCATAATATAGGAAATTGATTCATGCTTTTCTAGTTTATGAAAATGTATCTTGTTGCATAGTTCTTCGAAGAACCACTTGTTTTAAGCAGAGTAGGTACTTTAGTAGGAGACCCAGACTTCATCGCCAACAATTACCTTCCACTTAATCCATCGTAGCCATCTCTTGTTTCACCATCACCCTCACTATTCCTTCATCATTTTTCATTGAAATTCCCCTAGATACATTGAGTGAATCTAGCCATCCCTTATCTTGGATATTGACTCTTGAGTGCTCCTAGACCTCTTAACACCCCATTCCAGTCATAACACACCTTTCCCAAGCTTCCCAACACCTCCAACACTTTACAATTAGCTCTCGGCTGTATCCTGTAGGTTTCCTGTAATTCCTATACGGTCATCCTGTAGGTTTCTAGTTCATCTTGTAGGTTTTCCTGAAATGGACTGTTTTGAGGCCAAATTGATGGGAAACCTTTAGGAAGTCACAAAACGCCTCATAGGACCCCTCCGCACTATCCAACCACTTCATAAACCTTCTAGCTATCTTCAAACACCTTCCATCCACCTGTCACATCCACAAGAACAATTAGTTTTCATACTTGATTTTGCCTAAAAAATCCAGAGAAGTGAAAAGATATTTGTTTTAGTTTTTTGCTTGCACATTAGTATGGTTTTATGCTCTTTACTTCTGCAACTTAGATAGTAGCATTTGTTTACTGTTGATTTATAAATTCTGCTTAGCATAACTGCGTAAATTATTATTTAGGGTATGGTGTGATTTAACATTAGATGTTGTTTTTTTCATTACTGCAGTAGAGTATCTCTCTTAGAGTAGATTTGCCCTTCTTCCATCAAAGAATCAAGCTTCTTGTGACTCTATAGAAGTCTGGCTTGGAATCCCCGTGGTCTATCGCCGATTGAAAAGTGACAATAGGTAGGACCATCACTTTTACTTGTGCATACAACACTGTCACCTCCAAGTTTGTACAAACACCAAGTTGATAAGTAAAGCTAGTAGCCAAGGAGTTGCAGTATCCTTGCTTTACTTATCAACCCGGGGTTCGTACAAACTTGGAGGTGACAGTGTTGTATGCACAAGTAAATGTGATGGTCCTTGCTGTTGTCACTGCTTGACTAGCGAGAGACCCCAGGGGTTCCAAGCCAGACTTCTATAGACTCAGAAGAAGTTTGATTCTTTGATGGAAGAAGGGAAATATACTCTAAGAGAGCTACTCTATTGCAGTAATGAAGAAAACAACATGTAATGCTAAATCGCACCATATCCTAATTAACCATTTAGGTAGCTATGCTAAGAAGAATTGCTAAATCAACACTAAACAAATGCTACTATCTAAGTTGTATATGTAAAGAGAATCAAACCATACTAATGTGTAAGAAAAAACTAAACTAAATCCATTTTCACTTTTTTGGTTTTTTTTTAGGTAAAATCAAGTATGCAAGCTAATTGTTCTTGTCGATATGACAAGTGTATGGAAGGTGATTGAGGATGGCTAGAAGGTTTATGAAGTGGTTGGATGGTGTGGAAGGCTCCTAGGAGGATGTTTGTGACTTCCTAGAGGTTTCCCATCAATTCAGCCTCAAAATAGGATGTTTCAGGAAAACCTATAGGATGTACTAGAAACTTACAAGATGATCCTGTAGGAATTATACGAAACCTACAGGATGATGATGTAGGAATAACAGGAAACGTACAAGATATAGCCAAGATATATTTGTGAGGTTTTGGGAATCTTGGGAAAGGTGTGTGACGAGTGGAATGGGGTGTTAGGATGTCTAGGAGCACTCAGGAGTCAATATCCAAGATAAGAGATGGCTAGATTCACTCAATGTATCTAGGGGAATTTCAATGAAAAATGATGAAAAACTAGTGAGGGTGATGGCGAAACAAGAGATGGATATGGTGGATGAAGTGGAAGGGAGATGCTAGTGATGAATTCTGGGTCTCTTGTTGAAGTACCTTCTCTACTTAAAACATGTGTTTCTTCCAAGAACTATGCAACAATATACATTTTCATAAACTAGAAAAGCATGAATCAATTGCCTATATTATGCATTAATAAAGTTGTTGAAGGGAATGAAAGCATGAGTGAGATCTTATTGTAGAAATGGAGATGGAAAAATATGACAATGAAATCTGCCTTGCAACATGAACCAAATAGTGAATCGAAGACAACAAACTCCAAAGCTCAAATAAGAACTAGAAATTTGTGTTTTTGGGGCTATTGAAGGGTCCCTTCCTCAAGTCATGGTCCCAGAGGGAGGAAGTGAAGCCAAGACACCTATTGACAACCTTGTGGTGATCCTTTTTCTCCTTGCTAACCTGCTACTTGAAAGAAGGCACAAATGGAAGCAAACTATCACACAACCAATCTAATCTATACTACTGTAATGGAAATGCGTCTACTAAGCAAATGAACAATTAAGCTATGGATCTATAGTAGCATACATGTACAACAAAGAGGAGTCTTAGCTACTAGGGTTGGGCCCTAACCCAAGAGCTTCAGCCCTATAAGTTAACTCAGTGTTGGCTCAAAACAAAATTCATTCTTAATACCAAAACAATGGATTACATAAAAAATTGTCACAAGTCTTGCAGCTCGAAAATAGAGTAGAGTTTTACAATAAAAAATTAAGGCCCATGCCTCTAATTTAAAACATAAATTAAGGCCTATGACCATCCTTCAGCACAGTAAACCTCTCTTTTCACATTAGATAATTTATTTTTAACTTTAATATATTCATTAGGAAGGTTTGTGAATAATTGAATATTTGTGCCTAATATTATTTTTTTGTGGAATATTATGAGAATATTGGGCAGATTATGAAGAGTTGGAGGAGGAGATAATTTAGGGACTTTTTCCCGACTACTTGAGGATCAGTAATAAATAATAATTCAACAAGATATTATGTAATTATGGCACAAATTGTGGAACTCCAATGATTGAGGAAATCTAGGAGGGTCTTCCACTAATCAAGGGAGCAAATCCACCAATCAAGGCAGCAGATCCACTAATCAAGGGATTTCGGTAGGGAAATATTTCTCCATTCATGGGGAATGATTCCTGATCATTTTGTATAATTACCAAGTCGAATTTTCCTCTAGGGAATGATTGAAAAAATCTAGGAATGTGTTCCCTGCCATTTAATGCAAATTCCTAGTATTGGGGACTAAATCCACTAGTCGAGGGATTTTGGTGGGGAAAGCTTCCTCCATTCACGGGGAATGATTCCTCATCATTTTGTATAAGTACCAAGTTGAATTTGCCTCTAGGGAGATTTTATTAGTGTTATTGTGGAGAGAACTTGTATTTTTGCAGCTCCACTGTATTTTCTTGCAGGGATGTAATTCTATTGAAGAAAATAATGAAGATTGGTGTCATGTTCAGCTTCTAAATCTTGTTCTCCTCCATAGGTCTCTGACTTTCCTTGGGCTTAGCCATCCTAGGAACCTCAGATCCCTTTTGTATCATTTTCTTTCCTTCTTTTCATTGCTTATTCACATGCATCTCTAGTATTTATTTCTTTCTATTTTTGGATTTAGGATTAATAATTTCTTGTTGTATGATTGAGATAAATGGTTGATATAAGTTCTTTTGTAGGATCACAAGTGTTATTTCATCCTTGAAAAAGCTTTGTAAGTTCATAGAAATCATTGAGCTTCTTTGATTAGCCTTCTTATTCCAAAATTTGGATTGTTGGACCTCCTTTTTGGCAAAGAACAATAAATTTCTGTTATTGTTTAGATCAAGAAAACATTTTAGTTCATAAAAAAAATTACCCCATCGAATTTTCACTTGATTGAGTTAGACATTTCTTAGATTTACTGGCTCACTAGTTCTCAAATTTCTACACTTTCAACTACAAATGTTTTTTATTTTTTTAGAATGGACTAACATAGGTCTTTTTGAGTTATTCCACTTGGAATAGGGACCTAAGACATCCTAGTTAATAAAAAAAATTCTCCCATACAATTTTTATTTTATTTTCTTGGTCATTAAACCCTCAACAATTTCATCATTTCACAAGTGTTTTGAGCGAATCGATCCATCTCCGGACTTTGGTTTTGAGTCCTGAATGATCCTAGGAATTTTCCTACTCCATTCCATCCATCACACACCTTTCCTAGGACTCCCATCACATCCAACACCTCACATTTTTCTCTCAGTTGTATCTTGTAGGTTTCCTGTAATTCCTACAGGATCATCCTGTAGGTTTCTAGTACATCCTGTAGATTTTCCTGAAATGGCCTGTTTTGAGGCCGAATTCATGGAAAACCTCTAGGAATTCACCAAAATCCTCCCAGGGGTCCTCCACATGACCCAACCATCTCATAGCCCTTCCAACCATCCTCAAACATCCTTAATTCACCTACCACATCCACAAAATCAATTAGTTGCATACATGATTTTGCATAAAAAGACAAAAAAGCAAAAACATATTTAGTTCAATCTCTTTAGTTGAACATTAGCGTTTTTTATGCTTCTTACTCCTAAAACTTAGATAGAAGCATTTGTTTCATGTTTATTTAGAATTTCTACCTAGCATAACTTCTTAAATGGTTAATTAGGGAATGGTCTGATTTAGCATTCAATTTCCGTCTCTTTCCTTGTACTTTCTTTCTTGCAATAGGTTAAGGTTCCATTTCGAATATTTCATTTTCTATAATTAGTTTAGGATTTGACTTTAGTACATGCAATCCATTACATCATGACAACGAAGAAAGGACACATTGTATGATGCACATATAGTGTCAACACCTCTTAAGTTTATACGAACTTCGGGTTGATAATTAAAGTTGGTAGCGTTGGGAGTTGTAGCATTCTTGTTGCAATACCAAGGCTCATCACTTTTTGGCACCATTGCCAGGGAGGTGTCAAAGTATGCATTGTTTTCTTCCCTAGTTGATTCATGCTTTTCACTTTTTGTAAAAACAAAATATTTTTATTAGGCATATTTAATTTCAAAAGTAGAAAATTGCAATGCATTATAGTTTTCATTCAATCATAAAAACAGAAACAAAATTCTACAACACTAACCCCCCCATTTGATCACATGTTGTTGTAAGAGCCATATCGCCATTCACTTTTGCAGGTAGAAGAAGAAGATGGCAAAGAATGTAGAAGAAATGGATGGAGATGATGACAATGACAAAGATTCTCTCAGATTTCCGATTCAAGATACGGATGGTAGTTTGCACATGAAGAACATCCCTCCATATTTTCTTCAAAAATTTCATGGTCCAAGGTCAGAGGATCTGGAAACCTTTCTCTTTGAATTTGAAATTGTTTGTAGATCTTATTGTTACTTGTTAAAAACTCAAAAACTAAGATTGTTTCCCGAAACATTGAAGGATAGAGTTCTTAAATGGTTCATGAGTTTAGGGACTAATTCAATAAGTTCATGGAATGATATGCAAAAGGTATTTCTAGAAAAATATAAAGATCAAGATCTTAAGGAAGAAATTTTTAGAATGAATCAAAGAGAAGATGAGAGCCTTCAGGATCTAATAGAGAGGTTCATGTATAATGTTAATAGGGAAAATCTATACCATTTAGGATCCAACACACTAAAAACCCTCTTACTTAGAACAATTAGGGATGAATGGATTGATCTCCTTAATCTCATGAGTAGAGGTGATGTAAAAAGTGATGAGTGTCAATATTGCAACAAGGATGTTGCAACTCCTGGGCTACTAGTTTTACTTATCAACCCAAGGTTTGTACAAACTTGGAGGTGACAGTGTTATATGCACAAGGTGATGGTCCCACCTGTTGCCAATATTCAATCGATGAGAGACCCTACGGGTTCCAAGCTAGAGTTCTATAGAGTCAGAAGAAGCTTGATTCTTTGATGGATGAAGGGAAAATCTACTCTAATAGAGCTACTCTACTGCAGTAATGAAGAAAACAACATGTAATGGTAAATCACACCATACCCTAATTAACCATTTAAGCACCTATGTTAAGAATAATTTCTAAATCAACACTAAACAAATGATACTATCTAAGCTGTAGAAGTAAAGAGAATCAAACCATACTAATGTGCAAGAAAAAAACTAAACTAAATATGTTTTCACTTTTTTGGTTTTTTTTAGGCAAAATCAAGCATGCAAACTAATTGTTCTTATGGATGTGACAGGTGGATGGAAGGTGTTTAGGATGGCTAGAAGGTTTATGAAGTGGTTGGATGGTGTGGAGGGGTCCTAGGAGGATGTTTGTGACTTCCTAGAGGTTTCCCATCAATTCAGCCTCAAAACAAGCCATTTCAGGAAAACCTACAGGATGCACTAGAAGCCTACAGGATGATGTTCTAGGAATTACAAGAAACCTATGCGATATAGGAGAGAGCTAATTGTAAGGTGTTGGAGGTGTTGGGAAGCCTAGGAAAGGTGTGTGATGAGTGGAATGGGGTGTTAGGATGTCTAGGAGCACTCAGCAGTCAATATCCAAGATAAGAGATGGCTAGATTCACTCAATGCATGTAGGGGAATTTCAATGAAAAATGATGAAAAACTAGTGAGGGTGATGGGGAAACAAGAGATGGCTACGGTGTATGAAGTGGAATATAGCTACTAGTGATGAAGTCTGGGTCGCCTATTGAAGTACCTGCTCTGCTTAAAACATGTATGTCTTCTAAGAACTATGCAACAAGATACATTTTCATAAACTTGAAAAGCATGAATCAATTGCCTATATTATGCATGAAGAAAGTTACTGAAGGGAGTGAAAGCATGAGTGAGATCTTATTTCAAATATGGAGATGGAAAAATATGACAATGAAATCTGCCTTACAACATGAACCAAATACTAAATCAAAGACAACAAACTCCAAAGCTCACACAAGAACTAGAAATCTATGTTTTGGGGGTTGCTGATAGGTCCCTTCCTCAAGAAATGGTCCCAAAGGGAGGAAGTGAGGTCTAGACAGCTTCTAAAAACCTTGTGGTGACCCTTTTTCTCCATGCTAACCTGCTACTTGAAAGAAGGCACAAATGAAAGAAAACTAACACACAACCAATCTAATCTATACTGTTGTAATGGAAATGTATCTACTAAGAAAATGAACAATTAAGTTATGGATATATACTAGCATACATGTACAATAAACAGGAGCCTTGGATGCTAGGGTTTACCCAAGAGCTTTAGCCCTATGAGTTAACTCAGTGCTAGCTCAAAACAAAAGTTATTCTTATTACCAAAACAATGGATTACATCAAAAACTGTCACAAGTCTTGCAACTCGAAAATAGAGTAGAGTTTTACAATCAAAAATCCAAATCCTACTAATGTCCTAGGCCTCTCTACATATACATCTAAAGTCTCCAACGACTTCCTTAAAATTAGGGAGGCTCAGCTGCCAAACTCCAGATAAACTGGTGCTTTGTCTTTCATTTGCTCGGCTGCCTTCTAGTCCTCATGATTTGGTTGTTTGCACTCCGAGCTAATGGAGGAATTCGAATGAATGGGTAGTAAATGAGGAGGATTTACCTGCTATAATCCCTCTCCCTTGTCCCATTCAAGTTTTAACCTTGGAATTTTCCAAAATTCCTTGATTTTATCCTTTAATCCTGCATTAAATGCACATTAGACCACAAAGAAAAATATCGAGCTCTAACTCATCTCATAAACAAAATATAATCAAAAGTGTGGAATAAGTTATGAGAATAGTTGGTTTGACTAAGCTAGGAGGTGAATTAAGGCCCATATAATTACCCAATGATGAGGCTCATCATCGCCCCCTACTGAAAGTGTTGCTCATCCTCTAAGCAACTTAGATAATATCCATATCCTTCATGGCTTTGGTAGTCTCTCTGACATCCCATGCCTCTATTGTGGTCTCTTCTTCTTGTTCATAGAAGCCTACTTTGTTTTCTACTTATTCCCACTTCCTCATTTCTTCTTCTTCTTTTCTCCCTTCTAGCATCCCTAAGAGTAGTGGTGGACTGAGTTTTAGGCCCATCCAATTGACTTTCAACCTTTGCATATATTGCTTATACATAGGTGTCATGTTGAGTTCCTCTCTCAAAATTTGAGGGGAGTGATATTCTCTTATCATTAATCTGTCTGGCAGTGTGTTCCATCTCCTTAGGCAAGCATGTAAACTATCATCTCCTAGCAACCTAAAAATATCCTAAAAATGTGAAATTACTTGCTCTTGGGCAGCAAGATATCTAGGTGGCAGTTAAGGATCCTTTGCAATCAAATTATGGATACTGATGAGGGCCATGGTATTTATTGTTCAGCTCTGATCAAATGAGGTTCAGTTTTCTCTTTGGTCAATATCCTTTTCATCTCTGCAACTCTTGACTCCTCATGGTTCATTCATGATGCCAAAGCCATTAATTGTAGCTCTCCTAGCTTGGCATTAGGGTCCCAAACATTCATGTTTGTGAGGGCCATGTTGTGCAAATAAAACTAAGCCATTTTGGCCCTATCCTCTGGTGTACTTTGATCACAAAGATCAATAAACTGCATATAGTCCTGAAATGGCATGGTTCCCCTTTGTGCTAGTGCCTTAATCTGAAACTATAGCCATTGTTCTTTGAGGTAAAGAGAATAGGATTTAGCTGGCATCCTACACTGGATTGCCTCTAAGGAGAGGCTAGCCATACATGCTAGTTGGTTCTCTCTTTCCTGTAGCTATCCCCTCGACCATACATTTTATCTCTCAAGTTGATTTCTTATTATAGCTTCTTTGTCCCTTAAGCCACTTAGCTCTCTGCCCATTTCTTTGAGTTTCTCTACCATGTGCCGAATGTCTTCCACCCCCTTTGATTTGGCAATCTGCATCCATTGGTGGGTTCTGGTCCTCTCCTTCTCAAGCTCAAGGAGCAGTGCGATGGCAAATTTTTGAGGTATTACCCTACCTCCTTCAATAAATTGGTAATAGGAGTCTAGGTTAGGTTGGGGGTTGGGTAGCTCTATCTCTAGGTCTTCCTCTTTAGCTTCCTTCTACTTCCCTACCTTTCTTTCCAATTTTTGTGCCTCCCATAGATTCAACAAAGTATCCTGTAGGACTGTTTTTACTTCCTATAGATTTTGTTGTGGGTCCTATATGATTGCCTTACCCTTCGAGGAAGTTGATCTAGTAGTAGGCCTCCTTACATAGCTAATATGGGACTTAAGGGAAGGCATTTTGTCTTTTTGTGTAGGGGAATCTTCAATCTCAATAGGAATTTTTGTTGATGTTTTTTGCTTCCCCTATTTTATTCTTGTGCTCTTTCTTGTTCTGAAATATAGTGGGGTCCCGTCTTCCCTTTTCCTTTTTTTTTGACTGGGGTGCTAAGAGAAGTGAGGTCAGATGCTATCCTTCTCTTAGTGGATTTTGGAGACACACTAGATGACTCCTCCTTGTGTTCTTTCCCCTTTATTTTATTTCCTTCTTCCTCTATGTTCTTCCTGCCTTCTTCCTCTTGTAGATCTTCATCATCTCTATCATTTTCCTCCTTATTTTCCTCCTTTGTTTCTTCTTCATCCTCCTTCTCTTCTCCCTCTTCTTCTTCAGCTTCATTATGTTCCTCTATGTCAGCTCCTTCTTCATCCATCTCATTCTTATCTTGCTTTGTATCTTCCTCTTCCTATTTTACCTCCTCTTCACTGATTGTAGGACTAACATCATAAGTGAGGGATTTGATGTCATCCTCTGCTGGAAATTCTTTGAAGACTGACCCTGTTAAAAGGTTCTGAGGTTTTGGAGGGAATATTCAATGAGGATCCTAATCAACCCATGGTGAGCCAATTTTTGGGAATTTCCCTCCTTAACTTTGATGCTTGAGTCTATGAGTGATTGAAATAAGAAATATGGTATCCTAAGTCTTTGGTGAGGTGGTGTTTCTACCCCAAATCTTAATTCCTCAAGGATCCTGAAATCATAGCCATAGACAACACTATCTCTACCCTCAGATGAGATATATTTTATGAGTTGGTAGCCTACCTCACTCCATGGGTATGGCAAACTTTCCCTCCTTACTCCATTTTTGTCCTCACTGGGTTCTTCACCTTCTAAAAAGAATTTTATTTTTGCCACCTGGCTGTCACCTTTGTCTTCTTTTCTCCATGGGATTCCTAGGGTAAGTCTGGTGACCTTGCTGATGAGATCTGGGGTGAGATCTATAGTGAAGCCCCTTACTACAATAGTGGCATGGATTATGTTGTGTGGAGTGAGGGAGAGAGCGAATTCTTGAGCCACCTCATCATTATACCCTCTGAATTTTTCGAAAAATCCCATCTAGTTGTGTCTTCTAAAGATTTCAAGCACCTGGGGGTGTTGTTGTATTCTCACAATGTTTGTGGGCTCTCTCCTATTAAACCCTCTTGTCATCTTGTTGTTGAAGCTTGAGGAGAAAATGAGAGGGTTGACACAAATTTTCAAATGCAAGAGCAAAACAGATTTGACTGTTTATTTAATTCACTTCACATGGTTTCTA
This sequence comes from Pinus taeda, assembly GCA_000404065.3. Taxonomy (NCBI): domain Eukaryota; kingdom Viridiplantae; phylum Streptophyta; class Pinopsida; order Pinales; family Pinaceae; genus Pinus; species Pinus taeda. The sequence continues at coordinate 41,046 of APFE030158622.1, forward strand.
AATTCACTCAATTTTAGAGTATCCTTGGTTCATTTAATTGAAAAGGGGGATGGAATTGTAGAGCCTACCTCTTTACAGTAGTTGCAGTGGCCAATTCCCGTGATATCCCTTCTGAACTCTTCTCTACCAATCCTGTAGATAGTCTCTGTTTATCGTGTAGACTATATCCTGTAGGAATTCCTGTGCATGCTCCTGTAGGAATTCTTGTACAAAATGATGGATCTTTTCTTCTGATGGGTGGCCTGGGTTATGAGAGCGACTTGAGTGAGTGAGTTTCGAGGTGCAATGCATAAATGCATGGGAACGATGTTTTATTTTGTCTTATGGTGATTCCGGGTGAGGTGGTGTGCTGGCAGCAAAGGGATGTTTCCAATTTTGGACTATTGGTCCCCACTACTATCACATCATTTCCTTCTCCTCGTAATCAGATCCCACCTCGTAGATCCATAGTTTAACCACTTATTGTCCTACTCCTTCTCTGTCTTTGAGTTGACTGTAGCCATGTGTGAGAGGACACCTAATTGTGAACGTGATGACTGAACGAATGTGGCCAAGTTAACTAGCCACCTTTTCACTTATAAACCAACTATCTTGTAACACTTACAATGTTTTACTATATGATGCATATGAGTGAGCGAGCAGGATACTTACCTATGGTTTTAATGCTATGTTGCAGTTGTCGAACACCAGAAGTGTTGCGTTGTATATTTTCTGCATGCCATCCTTCTTCCTCCTCTTGTTGTCTGCTAATTGTTCCTTTTCTTTTGCAGGTGTTTGTAGCTGAAGATATGATGTTGCTACTACTTTGGAGATCCTGGATGATCCTAGTGAAGACCTATTGCTGGTGTGATAGGCATTCTATGGGATAGGCTGTTATAGGATTTCCTCCAGGATTTCCTACAGGATGTCCTATAGCTACTTCTCCCTTATAATTCTTTAATCAGATTGCTGGCTAGGCTATGAGTATGGTGACCTAGATGGAAAGAAGGAGTAGAAGTGTTGAGAGAAAATGATACTAGCATAATTCTCTTACTCCTCTCCGTTTCCCCTTTTTTTCTAAGACTGGCAGAAACTATTGAAACTGATTTCTTTTGTTTTGAATGGTGAGTGCAGGGATGATGATGGTGGATGAGGTGAGGTGTTAGATCATGCATAGGGTGAATTTTATGGACCTAAAAAATCCATCATGTGCTTTCATATTGATTCCTATAGGATTTCTGGGTCACTGTAATTCCTACAGGATCATCATGTAGGTATTCAGGGGATCCTGTAGGAATACAGGGGATCCTGTAGAAACCATAGTGTTTGCATATCGAAGCAATGGAGTGGAGAAATGAAAAAAATAATGGAGGGATGAATGGTAAGGAGTGGATAATATGAATATGTAAGAGGCCTAGGACCTTAGTAGGATTCAAAATTTTTATTGTAAAACTCTACTCTATTTTGAAGTTGCAAGACTTGTGACAGTTTTTGATGTAATCCATTGTTTTGGTAATAAGAATGAGTTCTGTTTTGAGCCAACACTGAGTTAACTCAGAGGGCTGAAGCTCTTGGGTTAGGGCCCAACCGTAGCAGCCAAGGCTCCTCTTTATGGTACATGTATGCTAGTATAGATCCATAGCTTAATTATTTATTTGCTCAGTAGATGCATTTCCATTACAACATTATAGATTAGATTGGTTATGTGATAGTTTGCTTCCATTTCTGCCTTCTTTCAAACTAGAATATTAGCAAGGAGAAAACGAATCACCAGAAGGTTGTCAACAGATGTCTCGGTCTCACTTCCTCCCTCTAGGACCATGACTTGATGAAGAGACCCTTCACCAGCCCCCAAAACACAGATTTCTAGTTCTTGTATGAGATTTGGAGTTTGTTGTCTTCGATTCAGTATTTGGTTCATGTTTGAAGGAAGATTTCATTGTCATCTTTTTCCATCTCCATTTCTGCAATAAGGTCTCACTCATTCTTTCATTACCTTCAACAACTTGCTTCATGCATAATATAGGCAATTGATTCATGCTTTTCTAGTTTATGAAAATGTATCTTGTTGCATAGTTTTTGGAAGACACACATGTTTTATGCATAGCAGGTACTTTAGGAGGAGACCTAGACTTCATCACCAGTAGCCACCTTCACTTCACCCACCTTAGCCATCTCTTGTTTCACCATCACCCTCACTAGATTTTCATCATTTTTCATTGAAATTCCCCTACATACATTGAGTGAATCTAGCCATCTCTTATCTTGCATATTGACTCTTTTGTGCTTCGAGACCTTCTAACACCCCATTCAACTCATCGCACACCTTTACCAATCTCCCCAAAACCTCCAACACTTCACAATTATCTCTCGTTTGTATCTTGTAGGATTCCTGTAATTTGTACAGGATCATCCTATAGGTTTCTAGTACATCTTGTAGATTTTCCTGAAATGGCCTGTTTTGAGGCCGAATTAATGGGAAACCTCTAGGAAGTCACAAAAATCCTTCTAGGAACCCTCCACACCATCCAAAAACTTCATAAACCTTCTAGCCATCCTCAAACACCTTCCATCCACCTGTCACATCCACAAGAACAATTAGTCTGCATACTTGATTTTTGATTGTAAAACTCTACTCTATTTTTGAGCTCCAAGACTTGTGACAATTATTGATGTAATCCATTGTTTTGGTAATAAGAATGAGTTTTGTTTTGAGCCACCACTGAGTAAACTCAAAGGGCTGGAGCTCTTTGGTTAGGGCCCAACCCTAGAAGCCAAGGCTCCTCATTATTGTACATGTATGCTAGTATAGATCCATATCTTAATTGTTCATTTTCTTAGTAGATGCATTTCCATTATAGTAGTATAGATTAGATTGGTTTTGTGATAGTCTACTTCCATTTGTGACTTCTTTCAAGTAGCAGGTTAGCAAGGAGAAAAAGGATCACTACAAGGTTATCAGTAGGTGTCTCGGCCTCACTTCCTCCCTATGGGACCAACACTTAAGGAAGGGACCCTTCAGAAACCCCAAAAACATAGAGTTTTTAGTTCTTTGATTCAATATTTCATTCATGTTGCAAGGCATATTTCATTGTCATCTTTTTCCAACTCCATTTCTGCAATAAGATCTGACTCATTCTTTCATTCCCTTCAGCAAATTTCTTTATGAATAATATAGACAATTGATTCATGCTTTTCTATTTTATGAAAATGTATCTTGTTCCATAGTTCTTAGAAGACACACATGTTTTAAGCAGAGAAGGTACTTTAGGAGGAGACCCAAACTTCATCACCAAAAACTACCTTCCACTTCATCCACCGTAGCCATCTCTTGTTTCACCATCATCCTCACTAGTTTTTCATCATTTTTCATTGAAATTCTCCTAGATACATTGAGTGAATCTAGACATCTCTTATCTTGGATATTGACTCCTGAGTGCTCCTAGACCTCCTAACATGCCATTCCACTCATCACACACCTTTCCCAATATTCCCAACACCTCCAACACCTGAAAATTAGCTCTCAGCTGTATCCTATAGGTTTCCTGTAATTCGTATAGGATCATCCTGTACGTCTATACTACATCTTGCGGGAGTATTATGCAAGTTTATGTCAAAACTAGGGAAGCAGCATTGGATAGTAGTGAAGTGAGTTTTCAAGTATTTGCGTGGCACCAGTGATTATGGTTTGTGCTACCAAGAAAGACCAGGATTGGACAAAGTGTTATATATTCATGGCTTTATTGATGTGGACTAGGCAATAGATCTGGATTAGAGAAGATATACACGTGGGTATGTGTTTAACCTATTTGGAGCTATAGTCAGTTGGATGAGTGAGAAGCAACCTGTAGCGTCATTATCAAATACAAAGGCAGAATACATGGAAGCCACTCATGCAAGCAAGGAAGCAGTTTGGTTGCAAAGATTGTGTTCAAGTATGTCGTTAGTACAGGGAGCTATAAGGATAGATTGTGACAGCCAAAGTACAATTTTCTTGGCAAAGAACCTTGCTTATCATTCAAAGACAAAACACATTTATGTTCATTATCACTTTGTGAGGGATATGATAGAAGACAAAAATGTGTTGTTGGTAAAGGTGGACACTTTGAACAATACTGCAGTTGCATTGACAAAATCTGTGAGCTCTGAGAAGTTCTCTTGGTGTAGAGAAACAATGGGCATTGCAGGGCTAGATAAAGTACTAAGCTCGCATATGTCCCCTTGTGGAAAGAAAATAACAAGTGGGATAATGTTGGGTTGTGTTATATTCTCTCCATGACTAGCCCACGTAGTTAACCAGGGAGATAGAGGGGGGGATGGAGCCCCCCCTTTGTTGCGCCGATTGCACAGCGGGGGGGTCACATGGGGTTTGAGGGGGGTAGGTAGCCCCCCTCTATGGGGTCTAGGGTAGTGCCCTGGGAATTTTTTTTTTGGACCTTATATGAGGTTGGGCGGACCTACCCATGGTTTTGTGCATGGTTTTTGCACATGGTTTTGGATGCGATGGTTTTTGGTCCATGGTATTGGATGCTTCGGCATGTATAAATATGTATTGTAACATTGAAAGGAATAAAATGAAAAATCAAGCTGGTGGTCCTAGTTTTGGGATCCAAGGGGAAAATCTCTGTGTATATGTGTTTTATGTGTTATGCTCTCACATTGTTTATTTTCTGTGTTTTAGAATTCATATGCAGGTAATTTCTATACGGGGTTAAAACCTACACAAGAAAGATAAGCACCAATGAAAATATATTATCTTTATTATAGGATAATGAACAAGAGAACTAGAGAGATAATGTTGTACTCGAAGGGGTTGAACCCATTCTAATTTATAGCTAAGGAAAATGGAAAAAAGTAGTGACAGAGTCCTTGTCAAGAGTCCTCTGCATTTAAGCAGGAAGATCCCATGAGTTATCTACTCTCTGATATGAAAGGATGATATAGAGAAAAATTTTGGATGATTCTCCCACACCATAGGTTTGGCATGTAGTGGAAGTTAGAGTAGTTTGTTGCATATGAGCAGTTTTGGCAACATGATAAATTGGAAATATAGTTTCTTCTAGACAATACTAGGCATAAGAGAGATCCACTGGAAGCAATATGACCTGAAGGGTATGATCTCGAGAAATATTATGGACAATTCTCCCACACCATATGATTTCCATGCAATGGAAGTTTGAATAGTCTGATGCATCTCAGCAATTTTGGAAACTTTAAAACTTGGAAATAAAGATGTCCATAGAAAATAGTAGGCACAAGAATGAACTATTATTGTAATTTCCATGGCTCATAAGCTTCTTCCTTCATGTTGGCCTATGTAAAATAAGAGTCACATGAGACAAAAATGTGTTGGGGAAAGATGATGAAAATGGACAAGTATAATAGGTGTGGATATCGCTCCAAGAGGAGAAATATATGTCAAAGGGGTAAAACCCCCTTGTCTATAGCCCAAGGGTTCCTCAAGAATATATTACAGACCCTAAAACATGGCACTCATGTCCGCAATATAATATAATAAAAAGGTGAATGGTCAATTTGAACCAAGTCACCCAAAAGTACAAAAGTGCACTATGTACAACAATAATACTTGTTCACTAGATGTCTTATTAGTATAGCATGCCACTGGATGAAGTTTCAAATGATGCAATTGAATCTTCTCAATATTCCCTTGTAAAACACAATTTCCCATCAGATTTTAATTATGAGATATTGATGTTCCCATTTTGCGACTTGTTATATAAATTATTCTTTCACAATGTAGCAACATTTTTCTTCAGTCCAACCAAATAATCTTGAGAGAAAGGGATGGGTTTCCTAAAAAGGTACAAACCCCAATTGAATGTCTCATCAAATAAATGCAGCTGGATAAACATGCAAATGAGAACTTTGAATGATTTTTATGTCAATTCCATTCCTTTGATTTTTTTTTCATTTTCCCTTTTAAAATTTCTTCAAGAAGGATTGAATTATGAGATATTCCCTTTACGTGTACTATTTTTGGACTTGTTAAATAAATCATTCTTACATGGTTTGAAAACATTTCTCAGTTTCTTGAGAGGAAAGGAAGGGATTTGTTGAAAAGTACGAACTCCATTTGAAGTCAAGGGGAAAGAAATAATGGGTCTTCAAAAATTTCAAAGAAGAAAACTAAAATAGGCAAAGAGGCTATCCCCTTTCTCTCCAATTCCCCTATCTATGCTGGCCATGGAATTTATATTGTTCAAATAAGGAAATATGATCACTTATTACTTAGTCATCACCCATAAAATCCATCTTGGCTTCTACATTCATTCATGGAAGTGAAACTATAGTAGCATACTCAACCTTGGCACAATACAATCTAAGCACCATCATACCTAACCACAACTGAACCATCAAAATGTGAATGATTTTCCCAAAGGTGGAACAAATTCCTTCCCCGAGCCTTCAATGAAGATTACGAATTCACCCATAATAAGATTGCGAAAATAATATAGAGTCATAGAATACAAAAGGAAGAGGAAATAATTTAGTAATGACCCTTGCCAACCAATAAAATATTATTAATTTATGACTCCCTACTTCCCCACTCATTGGTTCATTACCCCAATGGATTTTTTTAGGAGTTCTAGTAAGTGCACATTTTATTCTTATGTTATTATTATTTTATGACAAACCCAATATAACAAAATGGTAAATCACTTACCAACTTACCACATACTCATTACTCTCAGGCTCAGAGGAGACATTACATTCATTCTAATTTGCAGTTGTTTGAGTCGCTTTGTATACTTCGAGTGACAAGACCTATTTTTATAAATTATAAAATTACCTGAACAAGGGTTGATCATTGTTTTAGTGTTGGAATTTGATGCTGAGCATTTTTTCTCGAAATTTTATTTTCTCCTTACCTTGACTCGCTTCATTTTCTGTAAGGGTTCCAACCATAAGGTTGGATGGTAGCTATATCTTGCATGTCACAAAAGTACTCAAGCTCTTAAACCCAACTATCAATGCATCTAAACTCAACCTCTCTATAAATTTTGATTAATCTAACTTCACTGGTGCTCCTTATGTTGATATAGCTTCTAGGAACATCTTCATTGAGTCATGTTCTCTGGTTCAAATAGTGTCAAAACTCACTTCTCCATCATAAAAATCATCAAGATATTAATCTCCTCTCTATGGCCAATAACCCTTTATAAAACTTATGAGCCATACAAATTTTGTCTCTAATGATCCACATCCATCATCTTCTCCAACCAAAAACAAACCCTATTAGCCACATCAATTACTTTCATGATACCAACCCGATTCATAAACAACTAAATTTCCTTCATGTCTTTCAATAGATGAAGTTTCCCTACTCTCTAACTTGCAATGAGAAACAAACATACAAACATTTTGTTCTACACAACCAATGATAGAGAGCTATGGAAAGTTGAAAAAATAAGGTAGCGATTGTAGAAAGATTAAAAACTCTAATTCCTTATCATATTGCACAAAAAAAATATAAAAAAAATTCAAAACAAAAGAAATTTACCCTAATATTGATGCATTGGATCCAAAAATAATACTACATATGAGAACATTACATTGAAGGTTAATAGCGAAAATAATCTGCCCATTTGGGTTTAAATCAAAAGCTTGCCTTTGTTGTGATTTTAAGGAGAACTATTTACATATAGCAATGTTTTCTAATGAAACAAAATGTCTACATATAAATATGATTTATATGATATTCTAATAATGGTTGGATTTCATGAATCGATTGCTAAAAAGTACATTGAAACCTAAAACTCCATTTCCATGGGAATAAGATCCATTTAACCTAACGAGATATAATAATCCTCAAATTTATCCCTAAACAAAGCACTGACTTGTAAAATCAAATCATCTAGAAAAATGGTTTTCCCTTAATGTCTATCCGTATCTTCACAATATCTAGCGTGTATGGGACAACATAGCACAAAATACGAAACATATACATGACCCCTAATATCAAAGAGTTGGTGGAAAAGGTCTGACTGAACCATTTACTCAAAATCCATCTTATTTTGAACCTTTTTTGCATTTTCTATGAGCGCCTAAGGAACACGTCTGATATATCCAACTTCCTTGCATGATTCATCTTTGCTGAAAGTTCTTAAAATATATCATGTCTACCTGCTCTTGAAAAACCAGTGAGGAATTTGTCGTAATCAAAACACGGAGCCTTCACACCTTTGTCAATCATGATTTCTATATAGGAACAAGCCTCCTCACATTTTCCGTCCCTGATTAGCCCTCCAATGAATAATGTAAGAATTAACATCAAGACAATAACCATTTCGAGCCATTTGATCCCATATAGTGAAACCCATCTTAGGGTTTCTTGCATGGAATTACAATTTCATCATCATGGTGTAGGTGTGAATGGTAGGTTTAAACCCACATTGGATCATTTCCTCAAAAATTTCAGTGGCATCACTTGGTTTGTTCAGAACAATCATCACTTTGATTAGAACATTAGAATTCCAATGGTCATGACGAATCCCATTCTCTTTCATTTCTTGTAACAACCCATAAACCTTATCCATCTTTTTCTTAGTTCCATAACAAATTCTTAAATAGATGTAAACAATAGCATGAAGTGGGGAGCCATGTTCCTGCATTTCAACAAAGAATTTTGAGGCTTCGTCTATCCTCTGTAATTTGGAAAGGGCACGAATAAAAATAGTGTAGTTTTTAGAATTAGGATAAGGACCATTTTTTCATTAATTAGAAGAGCTTTAGGGCCTCCTCCTTCTTTCAACCCTTAAAGAGACCCCCCAACATAATCTTGTGGGTGACAAGATCGGGTTTGAATCCTTTATCAACCATCTTATTCCATAGTTTTCCTACCTCTATCTAATTCTTTGCCTCGCGCCATCCTGATATAAGTATGGTATAAGTATTTTCATTGGAACGAAATCTTCCCCTCATTGTTTCAAACAACATTTGGGCTTCCTTTGCTAGTTTTTATACCAAATTCCAAATAAACCAAGTAGACTCACTGCTTCCTTTTGGTATTTTTATTCTCAAACAAATATTGATTTTTTTATACCAAATTACAAATAAACCATAGACACTATTAAATTTATTGAAATGCTACAAGTAATCGACATCAAAACAATACCCAAATACATCCAGAATTAAACATTTGGCCTCATAAAAACACCCCGACATTACATCAGTAATGGAAAGAATATAAATAATAATAAACTTCTAGTGGGGACTCTAATTTCTATTTGATTATGGTCAAGAAGCTTCAACATTAACTCCAAGTGAAATTTGATTAGAAGGATGAATCATTGTCAGCCATGCAATCAAACGTCGACATATATTTAGGAGTCTCTTTTGCACTCCTACTTTGTATAACACCGGTTACAATATAGTCCCATCGAGCTACTTTTGTGTTTATTTGTTGTACACGAACATAATTACCTATCTCACCCCATGGGTGGGAACAAACTATTAAATTTAATATTTTGAGGTAATTTGATGGCCTCCCACCGTTCCCGAAGTGACCTAAGGTGACAAGACTTGGCATCTTGAATGTATTAACTGTTGACTTTAATTTCTGGTACGTTCTCTCGGTATTTGTTTAGGGTTTTTTTACTGGCCCCGTCGGTTAACACCCTCCACCTGCCGGTTCTCTCTTATACGGTCTCGGGCCTTTTGTCAACCTCTGTCCCACTCATTTGTCATTTGCACTTTTCAGTGTGCCGAGTTCTGGTTCTGCTCTGTGGGAGCTCTTTCACCTCCGCCGTTCTACTCTCAGGGCTAGTTCTATGGGCATTCTCGGCCTTTTGATACTCTTGAGGTAGTGTTTCAATGGGTTATGGAGGCGCCTCTTCTCTGCACAGGGTTTGTATTCTGGTCTACGGATTTGTTAGTTCGATTTGCTGTTTAAATGTCGTCTCTGTTCATTTAACTTGTTGAACTCGCCTCATGACAGGGTTCCCTCCAGGCTAGCGCTCTTCGACTCGGCCTTCAAGGTAATTACTGGTTCTGGTTAAACTTTCTTACCCTTTATTTCTCCGACCCTAACGCACTTATTACTGGTCTTCAGGGTATGGTGGTCGTTCGTCTTCTCGACTCTGTCTTCTCAGCTACAGGTAAAACTCTGCGCTTCAACCCTCATCTGTTGGTCGTTTTTTAATGATTATTTATGCCTGTAAATGTTCTAACCTGCTCTCATTTCATTGCAAATGGTTCGATACAGCCGGTCTCTGGAGCTCGATGCATTCCACGGCCTCCAACAGTCACTCGCATCCTCCAACGCCTCCCTACGGGTAGGGTCCTTCCATTTTAGCTAGGTTGTATTTTTAGGATTTCTGAGACTTCGTTTTCGTTCTGGACTGTCACCTGAGTGGAGAAATAGCTAGGTTTTCCTTAGGCTGTGTAACCCTCTTGGGTCTTGTACGTTGGTTTTTCACTTTGGAGTCTTCGTATTTAAATGTTGTTGTTCCGTCATCGAAACCCTGTTTCTGGAAATGGGTATTCGATAGGGTTGAACCCTCGTCTTGTAAGTTGGTGTTTAATTGATCTTTCAAGTTGGGTATTCGATTTATTCGAACCCTAGCCTGTAATGTTGTTATTGGTTTAATATAAACCCTCACTCACACGGTTTCCATTCGGTAATCCCTCGCCGTGATAATTATTTGATTTTGTCTGGTTATATTGTTCTCTCGCTCGAAAACTCAGTTTCGAGGCTTTGTTTCGAATGAAATTTTTGTTTCGAAGGCCGTAAAACGCCCTGGATTGTATTTGCTTTATTTATAATAATTGATGAAATGTTACAAGCTTGTTTGATGGCATTCCGACAGTTGTTTTGGTCATAAATAGTTGGGGTTATATGGATTACCTGAAAGATTGTTTGCGTTCTCGAATTCTCGTCCTCCTTTATCTGGGTGTGATATATTTGACAGCACCTGCTCTCCTTGTGAATATTATCTGTCTTTTTATTCACGTATTCTCGTCCTCCTTTGTCCGGATGTAATATGTTTGGCAGCGCCTGCGCTTCTTATGAATATTACCTATCTTACTGTTCCAACGTAATTTGTTACACAGTGTTTATATATTGATGCATGAAAATCAGTTTATACAATGGTGATTTTAATAGAGAGTATAAAAATAATGATTTATTTTGAAATGACTGTGACTTTATTTCTCCGTCTGAGGAAAACCTTACAATGCTTATATTTTTCCTTTTATTCCCCTGAGGCATAATTGTTCTTTGCTCAAGTAGAACTGCCCCAATAGAATTGGTAACTGTCCAGCAACTTATAACTGTTCCTAACTAACACATTTCATAAAGACTCTAATTAACTATCAACCTACTTTCTGATGCTAATTCCTATTTAAAAATAACAGTTCACAATTTTAATTGACCTGGTCCTAGCAACCTTTTGAAAATAAAACAAATAAATAAAGTAAAATAACTGACAAGTCCAACACCTGTCCAGCTATGCATATATGATTATGTGTCCTTGTCTTTCCCTGAGACCGTCAACCACCTTCTGTCTCCTCGGAACTGGATGCTCCTGCATCAGGCTCCCAGGGTGGCAAAAAGTCATGGCTCCGTTCCATGAGGTCGTCGACAGAATAGCCTGCTTTCTGTATCTGTGTCGCGTTAAGCCACGAACTGTCCTCTATCGGGCGGTTCTTCCATTTTACCAAATACCGCAAATACTCCTTCCTGCGTGTGCGCTTAGCTACCTGTGTGTCCAGAATCCCTTCGATCTCAACGGGTGGTGCCATTGGCATCTGTCTCGTCCACGAATCTCCTTCGCAATTGGTGTCCCGCGGTGGTTCTGCTGCTGCATTATCTGCTGAACCTGTGACATAAGGAAATAGATCTGCCACGTTAAAAATAGGCGAAATACCGATCCTTGGTGGCAACTGTAACTCATAGGCGTTTGCAGAAAATTTGCGAATGATTTTATAGGGCCCGATTTTCTTGAATTTTAGCTTGCTGTACTCTCGTTTTGGAAATCGTTCCTTACGTAAGTACGCAAGGACTTCATCCCCTATGTTGAACTTAACATCCGACGCTTTGTATCAGCTCGCTGTTTATACCTCTGACTGCTGTCCTGTAATTTCAATTTGACCTGTTCATGCAAATTATTCATTGCTTGGCGAAATCTTCCCCATCAGCGCTTCGTTCTTCAAGTTTCCCCAAATCTCGTAACTCATGCACTCCTCGTGGATGCATGCCGTACAGAATCTGGAACAGACTGTATCCTGTGTTGCGGTTGGGGGAATCGTTGTATGCGAATTCCGCCTGAGCAAGTACACGGTCCCAAGTCTGTGAATTTTCACCTGTTAAACTTCGAAGTAAATTTCCCAGACTTCGGTTTACTACCTCTGTCTGACCATCCGTCTGTGGATGATAAGCGGAGTTGAACTGCAACTGGGTATTCAATTTCTTCCACAGAGTTCTCCAAAAATGACCGGTCAACTTTACATCTCTGTCAGAGATAATGGATCTTGGAAGTCTATGCAACCGCACAATCTCAGTAAAGAAAAGATGTGCTATGTAAGTAGCATCGCTGGTTTTCCTGCATGGTACAAAGTGTGCCATCTTTGAAAATTGGTCTACCACAACCATTACTGAATCAAAACCTCATTGTGTCTTCGGCAAACCCAGTACAAAATCCATACTAACTGAATCCCATGGTCGGCTAGGAATGGGCAATGGCATATAAAGTCCAGTGTTCTGACTGTGACCTTTTGCCAATTGACAAATTTTACATCTAGTCACGTACCTCTGCACATCCCGCTGCAACTTAGGCCAGAAATAAAAATGTTGTACCTGAGCAATCGTTTTGTGAATACCGAAATGTCCAGCCAGGCCTCCACTGTGTTTTTCCTGTATAATGTTTTCCCACATAGAACAGTTGGGAATACATAACTGTCCTCCTTTAAACAGCAATCCTTCCTGTAGATTATAGTCTAACCACATGCTGTTATTTCGTAACAGCGGGTTTTGGCAAGCCTCATAGGCCTCCTTAAACTCGGTGTCGGTTGGATACAGCTCTTTTAAATGTTCAAAGCCTAAAATCTGCATCGTGCTTTCCTGTAGAAGCAACGTTCTTCTACTCAGTGCATCTGCCACCTTATTTGATTGCCCACTAATGTGTTTTAGTACAAATGTGAAACTTTGCAAGTACTCAACCCAAGCTGCATGCTTATGGTTCAATTTATGCTACTGCATAATGTACTGTAACGCAGAATTATCAGAAAATAAAACAAATTCATTACCTAACAAATAATGTCGCCAATGTTTCAAAGCTTGCACAATGGCGTAAAAATCCTTGTCATAGGTTGAGTATTTTTGCCTACTCTCATTTAGCTTTTCACTGAAATAAGCAACTGGTTTGTCCTCCTGACTAAGGACTGCCCCAATGGCCGTACCACTGGCATCGCAACGAACTTGAAAAAGTTTGTTGAAATCAGGCAGTCTTAACACTGGTCTTTTAGTAATCTTCTTTTTCAAGATTTGAAAACTATTTTCTGCTGCTTTAGTCCAGTGAAATGGCTGATTTATTTTCTTGATCGTATCCAACATTGGTGCGCAAATCTCGCTGAAATTTCTGATAAACTTCCTGTAAAAACTGGCTAGTCCATGGAAACTTAGAACTTCAAATAAACTTTTCGGAGAAGGCCAGCTAACTATAGCTGTCACCTTTTCTGGGTCCATTTTTAGTTCATTTTCTGCGATGAAAAATCCCAGATACACTAATTCTCGCTGAAAAAAAGTACACTTCTTTAGATTAATTAGCAGCTTGTTCTGCTGCAACTTCCTCAACACACTCTGCAAATGTCTGAAATGTTCCTCTTTAGTCTTGCTAAAAATCAGAATATCATCCAGGTAAACTATTACGAATTTACCATTAAATTCCTTCAGCACTTCATTCATCAGGCGCATGAACGTGCTGGGAGCGTTGCTCAAACCAAATGGCATCACCAGCCACTCATATAAGCCCTCGTTCATCTTGAAAGCGGTCTTCCATTCATCTCCTTCCCGAATCCGGATCTGGTGATATCCACTTTTCAAGTCAATCTTCGAAAAGTAAGCTGCTCCACTCAAACAATCCATCATATCGTCCATTCTCGGTAAGGGAAACCTGTACCTAACAGTAATTTTGTTAATAGCCCTGGAATCCGTACACATTCTCCACTCTCCTCCTTTCTTTGGAGCCAAAACGATTGGTACCGCACATGGGCTCATGCTCTCTCGAATCAACCCTTTGTCCAACAACTCCTGGACCTGTTTCTTGATTTCTTCATGTCCTTGGGACTCATGCGGTAAGCTGCTTTATTTGGCAGGTTTGCTCCTGGTATAAAGTCAATACAGTGACTAATACCTCTGCTTGGTGGCAATTCATCTGGAAGGTCATCTACCACAATATCTCCAAAATCCTGCAGCAACCTCTGAACTTCTTCTAGCAAATCCGAAATCTATGTATGAAGTACCACTGCCTTTGGTCTCCTTATGACAGCAAAATTTATTTCGCTGTCCTCAATCTGTTTTATAAACTCTTTCCCGCCTAACAGCAGTGCTTTCACCCCACTAGCTTCTGCTGTATTTTCCTCCTTGATGGGTACAAGTGTATGCTTGATCCCGTCTTTAACAAACTTATAGCAGTTGGTTTTTCCGTCATGAACTGCACTTCTATCAAACTGCCAAGGTCGTCCCAACAGTAAGTGACAGACATCCATTGGCATGACATCGCAAAGGATCTTGTCTTTATACTTATCGATCTGAAATTCTACTTCACACTGTTTGTCAACTAACAGTTGATGCCCTTTCTGTAGCCACGACACTTTGTAGGGAGTAGGATGCTTTAGTTTCTTTAATCCCAGCTTTTCTACCATCTCCACAGCTACTAAATTGTCGGTACTCCCACTGTCAATGATCAATTTGCAGCACTTACCCTGTGACTTGCAGACAGTGCGAAACAAAGCCTTTCGCTGATCCGGTTATGCAACCTCCTTTTCTGGTTTTATCAGCACTTTATTTAACACCAAAGCTTCAACTGTCTCTGGTGTGTTCTCTGCTTCTTGAGGTGTCTCCTCAACATCCTCCGGCTGAGCAACATAAGTTCCTCTCCCACCTGCTGGTTCACCTTCAAGACAGTCATATGACTTGTGTCCCAATTTGTGACAACAATAGCACTGGACAGTTCCCCTGCCTCGACCAAATCCTCGCCCTCGCTGAGCTGGTCATCCTTCCCTGGTGCTGTTTTCCTTCTCTGTTGTGCCAGTAGATTTGGAACTGCTGTCCTCCTCATTTGAGCCTGTACCTCTACCTCTGCCATAAACCTTGCCTTTTCCCCTGCCAGAACCACCTCCTCTCTTGGTGTTCTGTTTTCTGTTAATTTTCTCCTCTGCCTTCAGTGCAAACTAATAGGCTTCATCCAACGTTTGAGGTGAGAGGATACCGATTTCATCCAAAATCTCCCCCCTCAAGCCATTCACAAATCTGGCTATTTTTTCTGAGGTATCTTCCACATACCCTGCACGTAAATTCAACTTATAAAATTCCTCTGTAAATTCCCTAACAGTCATTCCTCTTTGCTTTAAGTTCTGTACCTGTCTGTACAACATGATCTGGTAATCTTTTGGCAGGAACTTTTCCTTCAGTTTTGCTTCCATTCTGGCCCACTTCTTTATAGGCTGTTTGTGTAGCCTTTTCCACCTGAACGCTGTCCCACCATAAGGACGCATGTCCTTTCAGCTTGGTGGCGGCAAACTTCACTTGTTTGTCCTCACTGGTTTCCTCAAACTCAAAAAATTTATTTACTTCACTCAGCCAATCTAATAACACATCTGCAGATAAACTCCCATCATAAGTAGGTAACTCATGCCTTGGCTTATGACTGGACAACAAAAATGACTTCAACAATCTAAGTTCCGGTGTCACTCCTTCGAACTCATCCTCTGGTTCAGCTACTTCTTCATCACTATCATCTGTTGGGTTTCTTCTTCCCCCAGCCTCCACCACTGCCAATCTTTCACGCAAAACTCGAATCTCCTCTCGAAGTCCATCATCTACTACCCTACGGACTACTCGTCCTCTTCCTCTTCCTCTTCCTTCACCTTCACCTTCCACCTGTTCCATTTATTCTAATTCAAGAAACTAGCTCTGATACCACTTATGATGGCCTCCCGCCGATTCAAAAATATCTGCCGTTGATAGGACTTGTGTCCTGGATGGATTAATGGTTGACTTAACTCATTGGTACGTTACCTCGGTAAAGGGTTTAGGGTTTCTGGAACAGGCTTCACCGATTACCACCTACACTTGCCGATTCTCCTCGCACGGCAATTCGACTTTTGTCAACCCTACTCTACTCATTTGTCATTTTCACTGTTTCGCTGCGCCGAAAGGCTTGCTCCGTGTCTGTGGGGGAACTCTTGTCCTCTGTTGTTCTGGTTCGAGCACCGAATGTATGGTTATCTCTAGCCTTCGACAACTATGGAGGTGAGACTTTGGTGGCCTGTAAAGGCACCCTCGGCTCTGCACGATGACAAACCTGTTCACTGTGTATTTGACTGATTGTTTTTATGCAAATGGTATTTCTCCTCGTTGATTGATGAATTCGTTTTCGTGACTGGCCTTCCTTCGGGCTTCCGCGCTTCGACCTTGCTATTTTGGTAAATAATGGTTCCCTGTTAGACTGTATTAGCCTTTCTCCCTCTGGTTCTAACGCACCTGCTACTGGTCTTTTAGGGCTTAGTCGTGATGTTGGTTTTCGATTCGGTTCCTATAGCTTCAGGTAAGGCTTCTTGCTCCAACCTTATTCTGGTTTTCGACTTCAAATGTCTATGTATGTTTGCACAGGTCTCTAACCTGCTCTCGTTTGGTTGCAGGTGGTTGATTCCATGGTTCGAGGTGCTCCTCGCTTCCTGACAAGCTCTCCCACTCGTCCCTTACGGGTAGTGTCTTCCCATGTAGTTGGCTGTAGTTTGTTTATAGTTCTGAGTCTGGTTCTGTTGGCAGTCCGTCCTCTGTGCGGCAAAATGAATGGTTCTGTTATCTGTGTAATTTTCCTTTGGCTCTATTCGTTGGCCTCGGCCCTTACTTCTGCAACATTGTCATTTGGTTTTTGTTCAAACCCTTGCCGGGTATTTAGCGCTTCAAGCCCTCGCACTGTATGGCACTTGTTTGGTTATTTTGTGAGAGGGTCGCTCTCGGTTCGAACCCTCGTCCTGCAACTTTTTATTGTTCAGTTATTTGAAACCCTAGGGTTTGTTTGAAACCCCTATTCACCGGTTAATGGTTGATGACCCCTTGTTGTATTTATGTTGGTTTAAGATTGTAACAAGTATTTGCCCGAAACTCTGTTTCGAGACTCTGCCTCTTTAATGAAAATTTTGTTCAAAGAAAATGTGAACGCCTGGACTGTGTTTGCTTATTTACAGTAGGTTAATGAAAATGATTCGGTTGCATATTTATTACATTCCGGCACTTTCTCTATTTATAAATATAACATGTGGGTTTGGTTTCGGGTTACCTGAAAGTGTATCTGTATGCATGAATTCTCGTTCTGTCTAGAAATGATTTTTATATACTGGGCTCTACGCTGCTCGTTAATTTTCGCTCCGTCTGAAGGTTGTCTGCATTCGCAGTTTCTCGTTCTCTTGTCTGTAGGTGATGATTGTATCTCTATGCTGTTTTGTTCTTCTCGTTGGTTCTCTGTCTTGCTATTCCAACTCCAATTTGTTACACAGAAACATGTTATGATGCATGTAAAATAATTATACAGTGATGATATAATTGAGAAGTAGAATGATGAAAATGGTTAATTTGGAAATGACTGTATATTTTTTTTCTCTGTTTTTTTTAGGAATCTTTACATTGTTCATCTTTCCTCCTTAAAACCCATGAAACACCATAGTTCTGTTCAGGTAGAACTGCCTAACAGAATTGGGTAACCGTCCCAATTCCTAACTGTTCCTAACTAACACAGCTTGTAAAGAGACTAGTTAATTAACAAAAGAAACTAATTAACTGACAACCTATTTTGTTGTTAATAATTTCTATTTGAAAAGAAACAGTTCCTAACTATAATCGACCTTCTGGAAAAATAAAACAAGTAAATAAAATAAAAATAACTGACAAGTTTGACACCTGTCCAGCTATGCATATATGACTGTGTTCTGGTCTCTCCATGAGACTGTCAACCACTTTCTGTCTCCTCATAGCTGGATGCTCCTGCATCACTCATGCACACCATATGCAGAATATTTCTCATGACACTGCTACTAGAGTCGTGCCACACAAACATAAGTGGTGCCAGATATATGGTTATCTCTATTATTGATTCTCTTTTCCATAGAGATTTACTTTACTTTACTTTCATATGTTGCTTTGGTAGTTATTGGCCTGCTAGAATCTACAACGTATAATTTCTGCTAGACGTTTGGAGTTTTGCAATAGTGTCAAGGTTAACACAGGGGATTGCTAAACAGTTTGAAATCAATGTCTGATTGCTAAACAGTTTGAAATTGATGTAATTTGTTTGTGTTCAGGAGAGACCTTTTTCTACTGGAATGGAATCCGTTCAATGCTCAACATTGCAGAACCAGAACTAATGAAAGAAGTCTTATCAAACAAGTTCGGGGACTATGAGAAGTGGATCCCCGGGCCTCTTATACTGGCTCTGCTCGGTCAGGGACTGGGCTTCCTAAAGGGATTGAAGTGGGTTAATCATAGGAGGATTGTAAACCCTGCATTCAATATTGATAAACTTAAGGTTTGGACTCTTGAAACGGCCTGCGATCAGTATAATAAGATTTGATAATAGATGAACCAGTATAACAGCGTCTGGAATAAGAAATTGAAGATTTTGGCAATTTATAGAATTACTTTATATGTTTAGGACTACTATAGATTCATTTTAAATATGGATTTAATGGGGCAAAAAAAATCAATATTCTTACATACAAATTTTTGTATGAGTCAATATTATTTAAATATTATTTAAATGTTCTGTATAAATATTTTATTGTTTTTAGATTTTTAAAAAATTTAATTTTAATTTATAGATCAAAATTTTAACTTTGATAAGAGACAAACATTATTACACATCATACTGGGCTGTAAAATAAGCCAATGGACTCAATTACTGAACATAAAATATTATAAATGAACAAAAACACTTCCTTAAATATACACACCTAGAAACCATTAATCTATTCTTATAGTTTGAAAATATCAGGTCGGTGCAGACCATGCAACCCACCGTGAGAACGTGGTGTCTAATAAGGATGGAATTAAGCAATCTAAAATTCATTAAAACTGGAAAGACTTATCAATAGGAGCAAATTTTATTCATGCCCATTTGACAGATTATTTTATTTCAAGTGTTTTCCTTTAATATTTCATATTAAATTTTATATGTTGTAGATTTGCCCATCTCTGCTGAACCAGGATTTGCATTATCAAGATTATTTGTGAGAGGTTCCCTGGGAGTTGGAGGCTTATAGAGTATGCTACTAACTTCGGTTAAGTTCAAATGTTCCAATCACAGGCAATGGTGAAGAGAATGGCTGCTTGCACTTCAACCATGCTCGAGAATTGGCAAGAGATGGTGGCCCAGGCAGAATCTCGGGGCAAAGAAATTGATGTTCATAAAGAATTTAGCATATTAACAGCAGAAATCATATCCCATACTGCATTCGGTAGCAGTTTCAATGAAGGAAAAGAAGTATTTCAATTGCAGAGAGAATTACAAGAAATGGTTTATAAAGCTGCACGATCTATCTTCATCCCAGGAAGCCAGTAATTAGAGTACATTTATCTTTGAATTATATAGGTTTGCATCTGACTGCAAGTTCATGTGTACTTCTGTTTATGTCTTCTTTTAACATTCTATAGATGCTGCTCTTCTATGGGTCAGTGCAATAATCCTTAGATATCTTTTTGTTGCATAAGGGCCTACCAAGTGGTATACGCAGTCCATAGAACTTTTGAACCAGTATTATAATGTTCTTTAGTACTTATAATTAAGGTTTGTGTACTTACATTCCGTGGTTTATTTCAGATATATTCCTACAAGGAAGAACAGGTATCTATGGAATATTGATAGAAGGATTAAAGAAATCATATATTCTATAATTCAAAGAAGGTTGGAGCCCAGAACAATAGTAAGCACTCAGGTTGACTATGCAAATGACCTGCTTGGAATCATGATGGCTGCCAACAAGAAGGAATTGGGTGGCAGTCAAAGAAATCTAACATTAAGTATAGATGAAATCATGGATGAATGCAAAACATTTTCTTTGTCGGCCATGAGATAACTTCCAGTCTGTTAACCTGGATAGTATTCTTGCTTGCAATAAACCTGGATTGGCAGGAAACATTAAGGAAAGAAGTTAACAATATTTGTGGCACAGATATACCAGATGCAGACATGCTTAGCAGGATGAAATCAGTATGTATTCCATCGCTTTTCTCAGTTTTGAATGAATGTTTTGTCTTATGTAAGGTTATAAAGCATATTAACCATTGATGACGTTCTTCTTTGTCCATCCAAATAAGTCACGACAGTTGAGGATAATTTTTCCCTTTCATTTTACATATTCCATATTTTTTTGGTTTTTGTTAATCAGCAGAACTTCAGAAATCATTTTTGTTTGGAAGATTCATCATTTCATACTGAATATAAATGTGAATTAACCACGATATATCATGGAACCAAAGCATAGCCACACAAGTGTTAGCTCCCTACATAACTAAGGAGAGTTGTAAATATGTTAGAAAACCTGCACAGATGAATCTAGCTAGTAAAGGTTGAACACACAGCTTTGCAGAGCAAAACACTAAAAGAAAATCGAAAGAAGAAAAGAATGATTCATTAGAAAATATGTTACAATGATCATGATATAGCATTACTGGGTGAAGATCCCAAGGTAATGAACTATAGTGGTGATCAATGAGAAGACTCAACACCTACAACAAGTTCCGGAGATAACTAGTCAGTTGCGGAGTTAAAGAAGGAGCAAATCAAGGAGTAAATCATGCAAAAAGGAATCTTGCATGCAATCCCATGCTCTAACTAAGAGTCCGCATGTAGATGTGTAGTAGTTGCATGTAGTTGCATGCTTTAACTAAGAGTCCGCATGCAGTTGCATGTAGTTGCATGTAGTTGCATGCTCTAACTGAGAGTCTGCATGTAGATGTAGTAGTTCCAACACTCTCGATTATTCAAGAATATTGAGGTGCGGAGGCCATGTGTCATAATAGCAGCACCACTTTCCACTCACGGTGACAGAACCGACCTTTTATTACCATGCACTAGCATGGTCATCTCCTATACGAGTATCCCATGATAGTGATCATTTAGTAAGTTGCCCCGCTGTTGAACGGAAGGATGCTAGCACACCTAAACCCCTTGGTAGGTTTGCTCTACATAATGTCCCAGCCTACAAACATTCATGCAATGTCTTCAAAAGATTTGGTGATTAGACTAGACTTCCTTTTTCAGGAAAACAAAAAATCTGAGAAAGGAATATCAAACCAGAAAAACTCGTTCCTTCGAGAGGAGCTTGGCCTGACTATTTAATGGACAAAGAGCTAAGAATTGAAAGGGATATTTTCCTTGCAGAGGGGGCATCAAGACAAACAGGATTAGGATCGCATCTCATCTACTCTGACCATGTGAAATCACGTGCCTTAGCCATAGTTTGTGCTGAGCTTCATGGACCTTGTTTTAACACAGAATTTTGAAAGGATTTGTTTAAGGAAGTCACGATTTCATATGAATGGTGGAATAAAATTTTGAAAAAACTAATCTCTGGAGTGTTAGATATTTTTATATATATTTTCCAAAGCATACCACAATTTACATTGTATGTATCCTCGTTAGACTTATGGTTTTTCACCCTACCCATAGTAGGCCAAATAAATCAATTCCAATTGATTTCTTTATACATTTTAAATTTAGTTTTATACAAATCAGTTTTAATAACTGTGAAATTTTACATGCACATACAGAAGCCTGCAAAATCAAATCTTGGGCCATGTTTAAGGTTCAAAAAATCCCTCCATCAAACCTTGCAATGGTCATTAAAATATGTATTTGACTCTTCTCTCTCTCTCTCCTCTCTCTCTCTCTCTCTTCTATATATATATTATATATTATATATATATATTATATATATTAGTGTGTGTGTGTGTGTCTGTGTGTGTGTGTGTGTGTGTGTGTCCACTTACCTTTCTTCATCTTTATCTTATCTTAATTTTTTAACAAAGTTCATTTACTCACAACCATTAAGTATAAGAAAGATATACGACATAATTAGATAGTTAATTTGGATGGAATAACAAGTTTTAACAACCCTAGTTCAAAATCATCTTTGATTTCATCCTCCTTCAATAATAATTTTAAGATCTCATTTCAACCTTTATGGCTTCTCATTGGAACCTCTTATTTGTGTATGACCTAGTCTAGTACCCTCAATATCTCATTTCAACTAACTTCTTTATATATTATAAAGGTGGATTGGCCAAGAGGCTGAAATGTTTAAACTTAGATCTATGATAACATTTTTCACATACATCTTTGACACCATGTTAAAAACCATGTACTACTAGAAGATACCTCCTAGAAACAATATTAGAATCTACATATTATATTTCTTCACTAAATTTAACTTGGATTAAATTTAGATGCAATAGTTGTCACCTGCATTCATATATAATCATCTCATAACAAAGTTAACACAGAAAATTCTACCCATGCATACATCAGAGAGGAAAGAACAAATCCCAATCATTCAAGATCCTGCATTCGAGTTTCATTCCTTTGAGGATTCAACACTAGCCTTAATGGAACCATTTTCATAAATACATTGTAGCTAGCATTTCCCTACATCATGATCATAATCATACTGCCGTAGTTGAATGTATTCCTAACATATATATTTTATTTAATATGAATAATTAGCTAAGAGAGCCTCGATGGATGCAATTTTTCTCACGATGCATAATGCATAGCCTAAATAATTGGAACCACTAGTTGTACAACTGCAACCTTAAAACATATTTATTCATCATACATAGTTGTCTCACTATCATTAAATTTTACATAGGGACATGGATACCATTGCTCACCTACCTCCTTAATTCAATATTAGTATTCACATATTATGATCCCATCATTAACTATACACTTTGAGTTAATTTACATTCACTAGTGCCCACATGCATAAGTATTCAATCATTCCCATAAACAAGGAGAACACATGCAACTTTACACACATGTTGAGAGATTCGACACATAAGGAGTAAGAGGAAAACATACAGTACATCCCATTAATTTGAAGTAGATCAAAATACAAAAAAGAGGTCACTTTGAAATCCGAGTAACATCACCCAACCTAGAACCGACTCTTCGAGTTCACCCCCGAGCTGAGAGTTATTCCCATTGATCAACTGCCTCTTGTTGATCTCTTCAATGGGTATTTAATACCCTCTTTCATGATATGGTTTCCATTAGCGGTGTCCCACTATTATAGATATTTTTATCCATCTTCCTAGGCTTTTCAAAGAAAATCTCATCTTTCTTTCCCGTGAGGATTTTCCTCATAAAAGCTTGCCTTTCTCTCCCACAAAGATTTTATGATTTTCTAAGTAACTCAATGGATATTTATCTTCAATCCATCAAGCTTATCTAGAAATTAATCTAGAAGCTTTATCATGAAAGAATTATCCCTTCTCATTCACCAATGGGATTTGGCAAGAATATCATCTCTTGGTGTCTTGCTTTTCCAAGTGATTAATTTATTTTATTTATTTAACAATAAAGTATTTAATTTTCTTGTTACACATCAAACCTAGATTTTCTCATCTTAGGTTAACAAATTTTTACATATAAGGGAGGGGTGTTACAATTATACTTTCTATCACAATTGAAACATAGTCCTTTTGCTCTTCTTTCATCCATTTGATAAGGTGTCAACCTTGTTGGTTGAGCGCGGATAGGAGAGAGAGCATGATATTCTCTACATATGTTGGTGACCAATTTTCTAGTAGCCATATGTTTCTTTTCAACTTTCCTTGTTAGATAGATGCACCTCATGTTGGATAGTTTCCTTTAAAGTTCCAATAAATAGGTCAAACAATTTATCCTTTGAAATGTTGTTTACTCTAAGAATCAACTTCTAGAATTGTTGAATGTGCTTTGTAACTATACCTTTTTGTTGAAGATTTGCCATTTAACTAAATAATGTATTTCTCTTAGTATCCCCATAACCTCCCCGGATGCGGGTGACAAGGTGGAAAGGACACGCATTTAATGAAGGACACATGCAGGCCATGCGCTGTCTCAAGGATCAAGCATGCGAGACGACATGTTGCTGGCCGCCAAGGAATAAAAGGATTGGAATTCTTCAGAAGCAATTCAATGCTCTATCCGGCTCACTGGTTCGAATGGAGCGAGCAGTAATGGTGGACAGGATTCGAGGTGGCGATGGGGATGTTAAAAGAGATGGTGGGTTGGCTTTCTATGCGCTGGGTCACGCTCAGTTCATGGTGCTCTGTGTTCAGGTTCTTGCTCGGTCTCTAGTTCTTCAGGCAATAGCTCTTGCTGTCAGAGCCATTTCCCTGACTGTTGGGGGCAGTCCTAAGCCTGGACGATTATTCAATTCCATGTTACTCCATACCCCTGGTGTTCCTGCAAATATGATAAGGCCTCGACAGCGAATGCTCAGCCGTCGAGGTTCTGCCTGGAGCGGGTCTTCGCGTCCACCAGTTGACGCTTCTCAAACCCATTGTTGCCATTTCTATTGCCACCGAATCTCTGAGGCCAACCCCCTTCAGACTCGCCAATTTCTTGACTCAAGCGCTCCTGATTCTGACCCGGCTTCCACGCCTGCCTTCGGTTCCGCCATTTTCAACTTTAGCAGCTCTTTGAATAAACCCCGAATCAGTGCCCATGTGTCGGTTCTCTTCCTCGAAGACTCTCCGGATGGTGGTGATGTTCAATACAGTTGGGGGAAGCATCCTGTTGGCAGCTCAAAGGATGTCATGGAGAAACCTACGGATTCTCCAGAGAATGTATCTAATCTTCCTCAGGCTTAGGAGGTGTCGACCAGTAAAGGGGACAATGTCAACATGGACACCGTTCCCACTGCAAAGGAAGTGGAGAAGTATGGATGGTGTAGGGTGGTCAAGGAGGAGCCGGAAGAATAGCCACCCATCTGTTCGGAATCCTGACCTCCATCGTTGTTCAGGTCTTGTTTTGGTCTTACTGTTCATGTTATGTTGGCTCATAGTCTGTTTATGTTATGTTGGCTCAGGGATGGATTTGTCTTCCCCGAGAATGATTATGCTGAAGTTCTGTTGGTGCCCCTGAGAGGGATGCAATGCTTTCGTCCGGCGCCCCTGCGAGGGCTGTTTAGTTTTGGTTTGGCGCCCCTGCGAGGGTTGTTCATTTTTGGTATGGCACCCCTGCGTGGGTTGTTTATCTCTGATCTGGCGCCCCTGAGAGGGCTGTTCTTTTTGGTCACACCTGTTCCAAAGTGCCACATCTGGCCTCTGGTTCTATCAGTCTTAAAGTGATGTAACTGTTTTTCTTGATACTGTATATAATAGATTAGTTTTAACGAGAAAAAAAAAATCCCCATAACCTGCTATTAATTCTTCTATAAAAATGGACCAAGATATAACATAATCCTATTTCCTTTAACAAATTCATTAATACCATACATGTTCTTTTTCTAAAAATATGGATGTGATATTTAACTTTTGTAAGGATGTCACTTGGTGTAGATCAAATTATTCCTCCATATGGAATATTCATGTTATATGATTGTTACCATTAAATTTCCTCATATCAATTTTTGAAATGTAGTGTTCATTGGTGCCAACTTGAAACCTTGATGATGTCGATCTTGGATTGAAAAGTCTTGATTATGGTTTTGAGATTCAATATTTTTTCTCTCCAATTGTGATAACATACTCCCCATAATTGAGTCCCATCACCATGCTTCTCCTTGAGTTCATGATATCCTTGGATATTGACATCCCTTTTAGGGAGATATTTTAATAGAATGGTTTGTAATTCATTTATTTATTCCATGATAGATTTTTGTATTTCATCTATAGTTTGCATTTATTACTTATTTTAATTCATTTTATTTCCCATTTTATCCATCTTTTCTTGAAAACTTGATAAACCCACTATACAACCATCCATTTCATTAACTTTTTTCTCTAATTCAAAGAACCTAAGTTCTAAGTCTTCACTTTCTTTATAAGTCTTGTATGAACCTTGAGGACATTTAATTTGTGTAAAATATTTTGGATATTTATTTGGATCCATCTGAGAAAATAATGATAATACTCCTCTCTATCACATTTTATAGTCACCCAAAAAATGGATCTTCTAATCAAAAATATTTTACCTGTAAATTAAATACCTTTAAAACTTGGACAATATTTGAATGGGTGAAATTTTTCCTGATATGATTTTGAAATTTGAGCCCTTTTTAATCTAAAACTTTTATTTGTAATACTTTGATATGTCTTCTTTGTAATTCTGTAGGTTTGACTAGAATTTTATGTGCAAGTGAAAGTTATGGTAACTTTCCCAAAACTCATTGATGTTTGGTATTTTCCTCTCAGCTAACTTATATATTGTGATGCATGTCAAATTCTTCAAATATAATTATGAAATTCTGATATGACATACTTCTATATTTATACTAAGATCCCTAAATATTTCATAGACTCAAAAGTCATAGAAGAGAAGTTATATCAAAAAATACCAAATTGACCTACTTGAAATAGATTTTAGGATCCTTCAAAAACCTTAACTTCCACAAATTATATCTACAAAAGTATAATGAGCCAAACTTTGAAAAAAGAACCATATGTTTCCAAATAGCTCTCCTCAATATGGTTTAATTTTTATTATCCAAAACATCCCAAGAAAAACATTATAGCGAAAATACCAAACTAACTTGTTTGAATTGATTTTAGGAGTATTTAGGAACCCTAAATTCCTTAGATGGTATCTATTAAAGTATGGTAAACTTTGATAAAGATTTTGAACCATATGTTCCTAAATATTCCCCTCAATATTATCCAAGTTTCACCATCTGAAACCTTCCATAAAAATGTTATAGAGAAAAATCCAAACTCATATGTTTGAAAATAATCTCAAGAACATTGAGGGACTCTATCTTACTCACAAATTACTTAGGGAATAACTTCAATTATATAGAAAAAAAGATCTAAAATATGATCCAAATTCTCCCTAAAGTTGTCTCCTTAATATTATCCAAGTTTTAACATCTAAAACCTCCCATGACAAAACTTATGAGGAAAATGTTAGGATGACTAGGGTGACCTATTTGAAGAACAAGAACCTTAGTTTTGTATGCTCTTATGCCAAATTTTATGAACACTATGCCTTAAAATTGATAAGACACCAAAAATTATAATCCTCTTTGATCTGAATGGAAAATGGCATCCACCCATGGTATCAATCCACCCATGGCATTTTAAGTGGCGTCCACCCATCGTATTCATTCACCCATGGTATTGTAAGTGGCATCCACCCTTGGTATTCATCCTCCCATGGTATTTATCCACTCATGTAATTTACACATGGTATTGTAAGTGACATCCACCCATGGTATTCATTCACCCATGGTATTTACCTACCAATGGAATTTACCTGTGGTACTGTAACCAAAAAAGGCTATAAGTAACAAGTCAAATTTTGTAAAAGGACAGATTGTCCACCACAATGCAGCTTTTACAGTTATTCTGAGTTTTAATAAAAGAAAGTTCCTTTGTGGTTTTGTTACTATGTTCTCCTATTTTCTTTTGAAATTTCAATTTTCCAAATCTTGGGGGTCTCCCCCACCCCAAGATCCATTTCAATTTTTTAGACCTTGGGGGTCTCCCTCCTAGATCCGGGTCACTCTTTTAGGGGGAACCTCCTTTTACAATTAATACAATGTACAAGACAAGATTTGATGATCCCAAGACTAGGTATCCTTAATATATCTATAGGAGACAAAGTGTACAATTATAATAATTCGAGACCATGAAAATTTCTAGCCTACATAAAAATATAAATGATAGAAATGTAATCACTCAATATATAGGGATCAATAAGAGGTTTTAAGGTTAACAGGGACCTTATATATGGCTTAACATCCCACTTCAAAACAATAGGAAAATGCCATTGGCCTTATTAGAAGGTAATAGTTTGAATTTATACAAAAAGGGGTTTTCCATTCCATTTAATTGAATATTTTATATTAAACAATGGACACATTGTCTAAACAAAAGTACATTATCCCTAAATGTACCATAATAATACACAAAACTCAAATGCATAACAGAAATTTGAACCAAATAAATTTTGAGGCATTTTAAATTCACCAATTAAACAATTAAGCTAAAGAACACATCAAACACCCATGTGTTCCATTGTAAATGATTCACATGCAACCCACAGATGAAAAAAAAATTATGAATAGAATTCAATCTAGGAGCACTGGTCTTTTGAATAAGTTGGTAGAAGGAAATTGGTTTCATATGAGAAATTTTCACCCAAACTAGAAAATCATATATGGTTTCCACCCCTAAGCTAGGCCATGGCACCATAAAGGTGAAGTGAAAGAGTCTAGGATAGTCATATCACTTACCCAACCCATTTTTTCTCAAGCTCAACCACACTATTTATCATAGAACTCAATGGAAACACTCTAGCCAACATAGACGTGACACCCCCTTCAATACTTCCATACCACCAAGGAAGATATTACCTTTCTTTTCTCAATAGTCCCTTGTAAATATTATTCCCTTTAATACTCTTTAGTGCATGCAAAAGGAGTCCAAACTGTAGTCTACCTTGAGGATCAACTCATCAAAGTAATATATTGGTTCTTTAAGTGCATGGTGTGCAACAATATATAACAATAATTGGTATGGTTTCCTATCAATCCTAATCTTTATAGTCCTCTGCAACCTTCCATCTTTGTCTCCTAGGTTCACAACTTTCTCTTCCACAACTCTATATAGTTACTTACATGCTCCAATTATAGCTCCAACTTAGCATAAGAACACCTCTAGGAATATGATCCCCCATTTACCCGGAATAACTTGTAATTATATTCAATACCATCAAAATAGTGTACCTTCAATGATTGACATCCCTTGAACAATCTCAAATACAATGGCATGATATCTTAGGATGAGCTAATGTGATGTTCACTCTGAATATATGAAGAGATTGCATGGGAGAAAATATGGTTTGAATATCTATGTGGTTTGAATCCCCATGGAGATGGAGTCCCTTATGGTCCTTCAAACTTGTACTCAACCTCTATGATCTCATGAATAAGGAAGGTGGACTTCGCCACCCACCACTTACATTCAATGATTGGAGGTTGGGCTTTTAATAAGGCACATTATGAAAAGGTGAAGTCTATGAGACTTGAGAAATTAAGGAATATTAGGTGTAGGAATTTACAGGGTAAGTTTCTCAGACAGAACACCAGAAGGACACCGCTCACAAACAGATCACAGATCAATACACCAGTATTTTGACGTGGTTAAAACCCTCAGAGAGGGAAACAGTCCACGGCCTGCGCCAACGTGGCTACTACAGGCAATTTATTAATAAAAGAATGAAAATTTACATAAGCTTCTCTCATGCACGGTTAACCTACAAATGACCCTCCATGCGCTTTAAATAGAATTCATGGACCAATCGGGTGTCAAGCCACGGATCAAGTGTCGGTAATACCGAGGAGAGAATGAACCGTCGGATCACTACATATCGTGACCGTCGGATTGTAAGTTACAAAATGTACAACGGTAAAGAAACACACTTACCTAACTCTATACCTAACTCTATACTAGACCAAGTTGAACTTAACTATTCCTATGTGTCGGAATATCCTAACATTAGGATTGTTTATAAACCCCTTGGTCCCTCTCTCTTCTTTCTCTCTAGTAGATTCATATTCTCTTTGGTGCTATTCCAAAGGTATCCTTGGACCCTTTATATTAATCATTGAAAAAATATTTACATGAGAATATCATGGCAAGCCTACTTTACATTATATCATTAACATTTTTATTGAAAATATATTTCTAGACATTCACTAATTAGGCATTGGCCTTCAGTTCCACATTAGATGTTCATAATAGAATGTTTACATCATTTACATAAAGTGAATATTACCATGATAAATACTCATTTAAAATTAGATCCAAAACATCCAAAGGGTCAAGACTAAGGTACCATGGGTGCATTAATTCTATGTAGGTCACTTTACGTGAGGACCATCCTTAGGAGGCAAGGAAGTGCGCAAAAGTTTCATAGGGGTATATATGAATAACTTCATAATATTTATTTTCTTGTGCAACATTGCATATCCACACTCTACCTAATTAGATAAGGATGAGTGAAATAACTACAAAGGATTCTTTGGTTTTTCAATATATAATGGAGTATATATTGAGTTATTTATTTTTCTAAAAGTAAACGATCTAATTTAATTATGTACAATATTTCTTTAAAATTTTAAATTAAGTGAATCAATTTATAATGAATTTCTCCTACTTTAAACTATATTATTTAAGTTGTGATTGATACAATTTTCTTGCATAAAATAAAGTGAAAGTGGAGATTAATGATGGTTAATAAACCTACTTGATTCTAAAAGCAAAAATATAAAAATCACATCCATAAACCAAAACATAATACTAAACAGGGACCTTATAAAGGTGAAGTGAAAGAGTCTAGGATAGTCATGTCACTTACCCAACCCATTTTTTCTCAAGCTCAACCACACTATTTACCATAGAACCCAAAGGAAAACACTCTAGCCAACATAGACGTGACACCCCCTTCACTACTTCCATACCACCAAGGAAGATATTTCCTTTCTTTTCTCAATAGTCCCTTGTAAATATTATTCCCTTTAATACTCTTTATTGCATGCAAAAGGAGTCCAAATTGTAGTCTACCTTGAGGATCAACTCATCAAAGTAATATATTGGTTCTTTAAGTGCATGGTGTGCACAAATATATAACAATAATTGGTATGGTTTCCTATCAATCCTAATCTCTATGGTCCTTTGCAACCTTCCATATTTGTCTCCTAGGTTCACAACTTTCTCTTCCACAACTCTATATAGTTACTTACATGCTCCAATTATAGCTCCAACTTAGCATAAGAACACCTCTAGGAATAGGATCCCCCATTTGCTCGGAATAACTTGTAATTCTATTCAATACCATCAAAATAGTGTACCTTCAATGCTTGACATCCCTTGAACAATCTCAAATACAATGGAATGATATCTTAGGATGAGCTAATGTGATGTTCACTCTGAATGTATGAAGAGATTGCATGGGAGAAAATATGGTTTGAATATCCATGTGGTTTGAATCCCCATGGATATGGAGTCCTTTATGCTCCGTCAGACTTGTACTCAACCTCTATGATGTCATGAATAAGAAAGGTGGACTTCGCCACCCACCACTTACATTCAATGATTAGAGGTTGGGCTTTTAATAAGGCACATTATGAAAAGGTGAAGTCTATGAGACTTGAGAAATTAAGGAATATTAGGATTGTTTATAAACCCCTTGGTCCCTCTCTCTTCTTTCTCTCTAGTGGATTCATATTCTATTTGGTGCTATTCCAAAGGTATCCTTGGACCCTTTATATCAATCATTGAAAAATTATTTACATGAGAATATCATGGCAAGTCTACTTTACATTATATCATTAACATTTTTATTGAAAATGCATTTCTAGACATTCACTAATTAGGCATTGGCTTTGAGTTCCACATTAGATGTTCATAATAGAATGTTTACATCATTTACATAAAGTGAATATTACCATGATATCTACTTATTTAAAATTAGATCCAAAACATCCAAATGGTCAAGACTAAGGTACCATGGGTACATTAATTCTATGTAGCTCACTTTACACTAGGACCATCCTTAGGAGGCAAGGAAATGCGCAAAAGTTTCATAGGGGTATATATGAATAAATTCATAATATTGATTTTCTTGTGCAACATTGCATATCCACCCTCTACCTAATTAGATAAGGATGAGTGAAATAACTACAAAGGATTCTTTGGTTTTTCAATATATAATGGAGTATATCTTGAGTTATATATTTTTCTAAAAGTAAATGATCTAATTTAATTGTGTACAATATTTCTTTAAAATTTTAAATTAAGTGAATCAATTTATAATGAATTTCTCCTACTTTAAACTATATTATTTAAGTTGTGATTGATACAATTTTCTTGCATAAAATAAAGTGAAAGTGGAGATTAATGATGGTTAATAAACCTACTTGATTCTAAAAGCAAAAATGTAAAAACCACATCCATAAACCAAAACATAATACTAAATCTATACCACATACAATAGTTTAACCATCATATTTAATCCCCTTTGAAAGTGCAACCATAAAACATGAAACTAAACATATACCTCATACAAAGTTTAATCATCACAACTTATCATTTTCCTTAAAGAAAGTGAAAGTGGAGATTAATGATGGTGAATAAACCTACTTAATTCTAAGAGCAAAAATGTAAAAATCACATCCATAAACCAAAACATAATACTTAATCTATACCATACAATAATTTAACCATCACATTTAATCCCTTTTGAAAGTGCAACCATAAAACATGAAACTAAGCATATACCTCATACCAGCTTATCCTTTTCCTTTTGAACATGCAACCATACAAATAGCTAAGAAAAGTTGTTTTCTCTTAATACCCACAACAAATTGGGGTGACTCCATCCTCCAAACAAAAATAAAGGTCCTCAGGACAAAAGTAAGGGGTGAATACATGAACTTCATATTTTTTCTTCGTAAAATTGCACCTTTGATGAGGCAATCCTCTACCTTTCATATTTAGAGTCTTCTCTTCGACGTTTTTAGTTCTCTTATTCAAATCTATGGGAACAAGATAGGCTTATAGCACATCATCCTTGGAACCCCACATAATTAGGGTGAAGGCACACATCATAACCTAACAGAGTTGTAGTGAAGGCACCAATCCCATGGCATATAATATTATTATTAATTGAATTTAGATTTTTTGTAATCCATTTCCTGTGTT
This sequence comes from Pinus taeda, assembly GCA_000404065.3. NCBI lineage: Eukaryota > Viridiplantae > Streptophyta > Pinopsida > Pinales > Pinaceae > Pinus > Pinus taeda. The sequence goes on from APFE030158622.1 coordinate 74,176, forward strand.
AAGAAACTTTTTCAAAATGAAACGTGTCAAATTATTTTTTAATATTATTATTATTTAAAACCCATTTAATATATATAAAAAATAGATTTTATTGATTTAGACCTCAATAAAATACTATTTATCATTTCATTATTTTGGAATTCTACTTTTTATCGTTTCATTATTTTAGAATTCATTCCCCATCCAGCAAGCCCTCGAGACCCAACTAACAATTTCCAGCTACGTCATCCACTAGCATCGCCCACGATTATAAACATATATCGATAACGAAACATCTACTCGCATTTCCACAAATCGGGAAGAATCTAGAGTGCCTTCTGATAAAGTTGATGACGTGGAAAAGACAGTTTTCTACTCAGACAAAATAGACAACGTTTACATTTCCACAGAGCGCATTTAAAAAATAAGAAAATTGGCGGCGTAGTTGGCGAAGGCACGCCTCTCTTACGATAAAGGAATTAACCAACGGTCTGGAATCTTGGAACAGCAAGTCATTGACCAACATGGGTGTCGCCGCTCGGATTGGCGTTGTGCGTATATAATTATATAATAACTCTATGTATAAAGTTATAATTTTATAATAATTCTAATGTAATAAGTAGGTATGAGGAGCAACTACTCGTTGACACATCAACTCCACCATATATTTTAAACAAATTAGGTTAGAATGATCGCCATGCCATATTTTGCATGCCCCATATCTACCTAGACGCAATCAATGGGGTTACAGACTTTAGGTTACAATAATATTAAAAACCATGGTCCTTGGATGGTCCACTGTGACTAAGTTCCCATTAATACTTTAGTTTAGAAGAATATCTTACAATGGCCACCACATATTTTTGTATTTTGTCCACCTAATGAGACACAAATACCGTTAGAAACTTTGGACGATATTTTGATAATGAGGAGCATATCTCTCATGTAAGCCAAAGACCACTGACACATTATTATTAATTAAGTTGTCGTGACAAACAACTTATGCCCCTCCTCCCCCATTACATGTACATGTAAGGATGATGACTCATCCATCCCTTCCATCATACCATCTACTGCTTGGCATATCATGCACATGGAATGCATGTAGTTGAGCCCCTCATAGTTTGGGTTAAGACACGTGTGCATCCACAACATATTGTATAGAACTAGCATTATAATTGTGATGTACCCACTCCCCTTTTTTTAAGTCGAAGTTATTAAAGTGCCACCTTCAAAACAAATAATATAGAGGAAACCATTAAGTGTGATGCGTGGAGATTCTATAGTTTGACTTACGCATGCAAGGTTGATGAAGCTTCCAAGAGAAAGACACCATGGATAGATAGTGTGTGCAGTTCAAAACGTGTTGTGCAAAGGTCATTTGGGTTTGTTGTTAGCAGGCGTTGTGGTGTGGCGTGCCAGTGTTGGCACTAAGTACGTTCCACTTATTTTTAAGGCATAGTGGATGATGATTAGAGTTGTCATAGCTATCGTGTATCTCCAAAATACAACAATACTAACCACATCATTACTATTCTCATTTGTTGGGTACCAGCAAGCGACTTGCTGATTGAGAAGCAGAAGGCATTTCGATGAAGATGCTCGAGTGGGATTTTAACAAATGCTGCAAAATTACCAGCATTAGCTTTTGTAGAATTTGACTTTTCGATGAATTTGACCACAATAGTCATGACTAAACTCTACTCAACTTTATTCAACTTATATCATACATTCCTCTTTTTATAACTCACATCTAACCCTTTTTTCCCTCAATCAACTAGGGTAGATGCTAAAGGAAACATCTTAATGCACCATCCCTTTAGCAATAGAACATTGGGAAATCATGGAAAAGTCCCATCAATTGATTGCTAGACAGCAATGCAACCAACAAATTCACCACTCTCTCTCGTTAGAGCATAAATTACATAATTATATGTAAATGGAAAGTACTTTGTTTTCGTATGTTTCAAATTAAGTGTACAAAAATAATATGTAAATGAAATATAATATATAGTAAGATGTATTGTGTGAGATGAAATATAATATATAGTGAGATAAAGTGTATGAGTGTACAAAAATAATATGTAAATGAAATATAATAAATAGTGAGATATATTGTGTGAGATGAAATATAATAATAAATAGTGAGATATATTGTGTGAGATGAAATATAATAGATAGTGAGATAAAGTGTGGGGATTATATTTTTTTAGGTTAATAATAATATTTAAAAGAAAGAAAGTAATATTTATTTGCATTTTAAAGTGGGTAGTTTTTTTTATGGAAAACAATTTAAAATATAATAATATTTAATGAAACATTTTCATAATTTTTTATTTTTTAACTAGATACTCAAATATTGTTATATCTAGATATTTTAGTTGATGTGGGTGATTCAATCGGTCATTTTATTAAGGTGTACAAAATCGAGATAGAGGGGTATTGTAACCTTTGCTTGCATATGTGTTGAAATAGAACTCAACAAAGGGTTGCTCAACAAAATCCTTCTTAATTGGAATGACATATTTTATTCACACCCGGTGGACTATGAAAATGCAACTTTATGTTGCAAGATATATCAACAATTCGGTCATCTCCAAAACACATGCCCTTCTTCTCAAGGGATATCTTGCTCGCTAAATCCCAAGAATAAAATCAAAGGTTGGCAAGATCCAAAAGATCCAAAAGGATCTAAGAATTCTTCAGTTCCCAAGCAAGACAACACATAGGTAATGAAAAACCTCTACAGGTAACTCAAGTCCTTCAACTTCAGTTCAACCACATATAGCGCCATCTCGTCCCTCAAACATTGAAGCCCTTCCCTTGAATGGAGACACAAGAGACACAACCATGATCTTGGATTTTTCAGTGAGTGGGCACAAACATTTTCATGAATCAAATCACTCGGATAGTGATAAGGAAGAAACCATCATTGCAAACCCCCTGGTAATGGAATTGTCCCAAGGAAACATAGCAATTGTCTCCCCTGCATCTATTCTTGGAAACTCTTTGAAATGGATTGATGTTCATAAGAAAAATGGAATTGGTCTCCTCCTTCTTGTTAGCTTGCAAGGTATCTAACTAAGAGGTGAGTATGCTAAGAATGTTACTTTTAAATTTTTCCAACATTCCCTAACTCTGCTTTAGTTACTTGTATAGACTTATTAAGTATAGAAACCACATCCCAAGAGTTTTCATTATATTTTGAACTCCCTATGGAATATCGTTTACAAAGATCAAAAATATCCTAATATGAGAATAAATAAACATATTCTGCACCCATAAGGTTTAGTGTTTCAAGGCAATCTTCTCATATCCCATTAAGAAAAAGGATACTCAAGGTTTTTGGGTCCAAAGTATTATGCCTTGTTCTTTGTAAAGTATACTATAATCTTTCCACATAATCCTCTACGTTCTTAACAATGACTTTGGATGTCTTGAATATCTCATCTTTAATATGCTAGACCTTACAATACTCCTAGTATTTTTTTTTTAGTTTTTCTTCATATCATCCCAAGTCCAGATAGAGTTCCCCCTAAGTCCCAGGCACCAATGAGAGTTGCATCTTTCAAAGTTATGGGAAATAGTTTCAGTTTTTTAGCATTCGTAGAATAAAAATAACTACGACAAAAGACATCAAACTAAAACAAGAAAGTGTTCGGGTCTTCCTTAGCTAATCCATGAAAATTTGGAAGGGAAGAAAGAGGAGTGTTCTTCATATGGACTATTGCATTAGGGTCTTGGATAAGAAATTCAAATGTAACAGGTCCATGACTCCCAAGCCCAATTACTTCTTCATCTACCATCTTTTCCCTTTTTGGAGTTTTAGTGTTTTGAAATTTATTGGACCCTGAAGAAATTTCCAATTTGGAAAATCTATGGGGCTATGGTTTCGCAGTAACCGCTGTAGATTTTGCAACAGTTAGATCATCACCCTTCACACTTGAAAATTAAATCATGGCCCAAGAAAAATTTGAGAAGGAAATACAATAAACTTTAACACACAACAAAAAATGAAATTAACACGCACACACACACACACTTTGCATGAATTAAATCAACTTGATTCTACCTAATTTGCAATTGAATTAAAATACACAACTTGTAAGAAACAAATACACAGATTATAGGAATTAAACATGCAATGCATAGGAAATAAACATTACCTCGAGTGGGCCCAACTCAGGGTTTAGCCTACGCCTGAGAACTCGCCCAACTCAGGGTTTAGCCTACGCCTGAGAACTCATGAATTCACCAACAAAACTTCAGTAAACAATCCAACATGTCCATGGGTAGGATTTGTATTAAAAGTAATCAAAATTATAGTATAGTTTACACATTGTCTATCTATCTCCATATGCTTAAGATTACATATATTTATATGAAAAAGGGGAATCTAAATCCCAACAAACCATCTAAAATTAGAGGTTGATTTAACCAAAATAATGTACCAAATGATACATCAATTTTCTAAATAAAGAATAAACATAACAAGGAAAAATTGTGAATAGTATGTTCCTTTACTCTCGGCATTGTAATGATTGTTATGCACTAAGGCATCTCAGATAATTTTCAATTGTTAATGCAACAAATTGTTAGACACAAAGTGCCTTCCTCAAACTTGGATGAAATTTTTAGAATCGATCTGCTTGCAATTGGTGCCATGCATAATGTTCATGTAATGATACACAAGAGGAAACACTTGTATGTTCCAGATAGCTTGTAGATGCCCAAACTGAAGTCATTTACCTTTTGTGACATGCAGTTAAACCTATAGGCGCCATATGTTTCCTTCTTATAATTGCCACATGCTTGTTAAACACATAGTACCAGTTGCACACCTTCACAAGCTTAAGTTAACACCTCTCTCTCTCTCTCTCTCTCTCCTTCTCTCCTCTCAATATATAATATATATATATATATATATATAATATATATAACTATATATATAACTACTCTTTTAAGACCCTCCGATTCTAATCTATAAATGTGATAAGAAAACTAATAAACACATATTTCATACCTTGCATTGCCCATGTTGTCTATACAAGGTTTTAATGATAATTTTGAGGGAAAAAGAGGTGGATAATTAAAAAAAATAGTAGGCAATTTCACAACAAAAAGCTCAATTTTATAGCTCGTCACAAAGTATATCACAATTTTTTGTAATTCTTAACTTGAAGCATAAAAAGTCTATTAATAATTTTGATGAATTAAAAGGTTGGGGAGGCTAATATTGTGAGAAATCGTTTGAAATTATGATTTAGTTTGAATATATTTTAAACTTTATTAAAAAGTGTTTTGTATTTATTCTCTTAGTACACAATTTTATATATTATATATTTATTATATATTTATTATATATATGAGGAGTGGCAAGTGCAGGGGGGGGTCTCTATGGCCCTAAAGGACAAATAGAAACAAATTGTTCTTGGGGATTTAGATTAGCCTCTAATAATTAGACCAAGTTGCATAATTCTCTTCAAGGATTAACTTTAGTTAATTCCCTTCCCATCATGTAACTCATCATTGTGGGAGATTCTAACAATATTATCAAACACCTCAATCTTGGCTTGGCTCCTAGTTTATACTAAACTAAATTCTATACATTGGAGAGTCATGAATTATATGTCAACAATTCAAAACACTCAAACTAAGCATCTGCTTAGATATCTCAACTCTCTAACAGACTCATTGACCAAGCATACAAATATCTTGGCCAGTGGAACCCTAATACTGAATGGATCTATGAAAGAGGCCCAAATCCCCTAAATTGGATTTATGTTTAAATTTAAAAGCATGCCCTTATTATATCACTCACATGTAATTCAAAGTATGGGAGCATTCCACATGGCATCGAATATGGATATGATCTCTATAAAAACCACGTCAAGTCTTATTTCAATGTTTATTCAATCCTCCTTTGAGTGAAAAGACACTTCTTTGTCTGCAAATGAGAGTTCAAGTGATCATTCATGTGTTTTTGTGCAAAGGGTCCACTCCATGGTGTTTTACATTAGCCCACCATCCTTACAGTGCTAATAAATGGTGGCCACAATGTTTTTTGATGGCTAAATGGGATCTCGCTCACTCGTTATGCAACAAACTAATTATGGTTTGATGGTTATTCCTAATAAAGTCAGTTTTCAATGTTTACCGCTCCTTAGAGTTTGTAGAAGGAATATTTCATCTCCTGGCCTCAACATTTCCTCCATTGACAAATCTCTCTCTCTCTCTCTCTCTCTCTCTCTCTCTCTCTCTCTCTCTCTCTCTCTCTCTCTCTTATGCTCCGCTTAAGAGCGTATCTATTTTGCTCCAATAGGTAGTCTTTTTCTCAACGTCTTAGTAGTAGAAAGTATGATGTTCAAGCGATGTTTGGGATATGCCCTTTGGAAAGCATATTGAATTCAAGGAATCCTCTGACACGACATAATTTGTTTTCCGTAACCTCAAAATAGATAGTTTGTCAGTTCAGATGGATGAAATGTTGGAGATTTTGTGAGAATAGAGGATTCAAATCCATGGTTTGCTTGAGGACATTCTTAAGCTAATTCTTAACTGGTCTCAGTTCAAGCTACATAATAAGGAGGAGGACAAGGAGCACATTTCATAGTTCCATCAACTAATTCAGCACAACCAGTGACACCTGTAGTTCTAGATTTGAACTAAGTAGTACCAACAAAAGATATCATAGTTTTGGATTATTAGTTTTATCATTATCTTTCAATTTTGATCATGATAGCCAAATGTTATAGAATCCTTGAAATCTACTATAAATATTACACCTAGAGAATAATGTAAATGCATATAAAAAACTTGATATAAATGAACAAACAATATCAAACTCTGCATAAACCATTTAGATAAAAACAACTCTTCCCATTTTGAATATAATTGGTTCTACCAAAGTACACATTTTTCTAATTCAATTATTATAGTATTATAAAAAATAAATAATAAAAATCCTTCCATTATTGGTTGCATTTTACAAAAAAATGGATGTCTACATACATGAGATTTTTTTAATATTAAATAACTACATTGTTTCCTACTCTTACCTAAGCAATCATAGCTTAAGATCTTATTCTAAAATTATAGATAAAACTCAATACATAAAAACAGAAATTTTGAGGGGATTCCTTTAAATATTCAATTATTGCATTGTTTCGTGCTCTTAGCTAAACAATCATAGCTTAAGATTTTATTCTAAAGTTGTAGATTAAAAATCAATACATAAAAATTAGAAAATTCAGTATATGGCATATACAATATATTAGATAAAATATATGCACTATTATTAATGTGAGATAAAATATTTGCATTATTATTAATGCGTGGGAAAAGGTTTTGATATACAAAAGTTTATAAAATATTTGCATTATTATTAATGCGTGGGAAAAGGTTTTGATATAAAAAAGTTTATAAAATATGTGCATTATTATTAATCGAAAAGGTTTTGATCTACAAAAGTTGAATTTATTGACTTATACATTATAATTTTAGAATTTATTGTCCATCCAGGATGTGCCACTGAGACCCAACCAACAGTCTCCAACCACGTCATGCACTTTCCCCGGGATTCTAAACGTATCTATGGGATTTCAAGGACTAATTATCTACTCACATTTCCATAATTTGGGAGAATCTATAATGGCTTTTGATAGAGTTAATGACGTGGCAAATACAATTTTTTGTATTCTAACCAAATAAACAACGTTTACATTTTGGAAGAAACCATTTTAAAAATGAGAAATTTGCGACGAAGTTGGCGAAAGCACGCCTCTTCGAATTTGAACGAATAACTAACGGTTTGGAATCTTGCAACAACAAATCATTGACGAATGGGATTGTGCGTCTATAGTTATATAATAATTGATGCGGTGGGGGCAACTATATTCGTTGAGGCATCAACTTCACCAGATATATCACCACTAGGGATAAATGTCCACCGTGTCATATTTATGCATGTCCCATCTTCACCAAACAATAATAATGTAGTTGAACACTTTGAGATACCAGAATATTAAAACCCATAGTTCCTAGCTCGTCCCATTGTGACTAAGATCCCATTAATATAGTTGTACACTCTACTCTAGGAGAATCGCTTGCATTGGCCACCATATATTGGAGACACAAATATAGTGTAGAAACCTGGACACTATCTTAGATAATGAGCACACATCTCTCATATAAGCCAAAGACCATTGGCACATTATTAATAATTAGTGGCCACCATACATTGGAGACACAATAGTGTAGAACCCTGGACACCATCTTAGATAATGAGCACACATCTCTCATGTAAGCCCAAGACCATTGGCACATTATTATTAATTAAGTTCTTATCACAAACTACTTCTCTCCATCCCCAAATTAGGTCACACATAAAACACTGATGACCCATCTATCCCTTCTCTCATATCATGCGGTGCTTGACATATCATGGACATGACATGCATGTTGGTTGAATGCCCAATGCTTTCAAGTTATGACACGTGTGCACCCACAACGTATTCTACCCACTAATTATGATTTTGATGTACCCACTCCCTATTTGTAACTTGTAGCTATTTGAGTGCCTAATGCAAAACAAATAAAACGATTACCATGATGCTTGGAGATTCCAGAATTCGACTTACGCATGCAATGATGACCAAGCTTACGAGAGAGGCATCATGGATAGAGCGTGTGTGCAGGGCACAACGTGGTTTCCAAAGGTTATTTGCATTTGTTGTCCACCTCAGCTGTGGTGGGGCCTGCCAAATAAATTATTGACACATGGATAGATAGTGTGCCTAGGGCACGACATGTTTTCCAAAGGTTATTTGGATGTTGTTAACTTCAATTTTGGTGTGGCCTTACAAATAAATTACAGATATTAGTGTAGATTCATTTTAAACATGGATATAATATGAGGGAGTTGTATAATGAGGCGGCAGAATTGCCTGGACGGTCAAAAGTCGCCGGAATTTGGGTAAAAATATTTCAAAAAATCTTGTAGACACAGTGTTTGAATCGTGTTTTTGATGGCGTTGAATCCATCAGCACCATCAAAAATGTCTAGGATGCCTAAAAATTTGAATTTTAACAACTATAACTTGGATTTACAAAAATCCTTGCCGAAATTTTTCTAAATATGACCGGAATTTCCATAACTTTCCGGGCAATTCCTCCTGCTAGTTAGACTATGACTAATATGAGTGGAGACAGATCCAATTACTTCAAATGCAAACTTTTTTATGAATTGATACTATTTAAATGTTTCATATATTTTTTTATGAATTGATATTATTTAAATATTTCATATAGTTATTTAATTTTTTGGGCTGAGATGCGAGCAATTCCTCCTACTAGTTAGACTATGACTAATATGAGTGGAGACATATCCAATTACTTCACGTGCAAATTTTTTTATGAACGGATATTATTTAAATATTTCATATAGTTATTTAATTTTATTTTTTTTTTGCGGGGGGGAGGGGGCTTAGATGAGCAAAATTTCAACTTTACTGGGTTGTAGAATGAGCCTCTGGGCTCAATGAGAAGGATCGATTTTTCTGCATGTGCAAATTTTTTAGTGAACTAACATATTTTAAATATTTTGTATAGTTATTTATTTATTTTAAATTTTTAAAATTTTTTCAAAATTTTTATTTGGGCTCACATGAGCAAAATTCAACTTTGATGACAAAAAGACATGGTTTCACATCATACCGGGCTATAGAATGAGGCTCTCGGCTCAATGACATTAATTACATTCCCTGTGTTTTAATGCATAGTGGATGATGGGCATTGGGCGTTGTCTGTTGAGGCCACAAATTTGCCCGAAAAGTCATTTTTCACTGGAATTTGATTCTTTTTTTTTCAAAAAATATGATCAGAAAAGAGTTTGAACAATTTTTTATGGTGGAAATGGATTCAACACCATCAAAAACCCCCTAAGCACCCAAAATATTGAAGTTTGACAACTATAACCCAATTTTGTGTTAGATTTTGGCAAAAATCACGCTGAAATTTCCACTATTTTCTATGAAAATGTGTGGCCTCATTACACTACTATGTGGATGATGAGTAGAGTTGTAATAGTCCTCGTGTGTCTCCAAATACAACCATACTAACCACATCATTACTATTCTCATTTATGGGGCACCACTGAGGTACTTACTGAATGAGAAGTCCAAGGTAATTCCTTGAATATGCTATAACAAATATTACAAAATCACCAAATTTATCACATGTATTAATTGGTTGACTCTGAGTTAGCCCTAACCTAAAATAGGGAGGTTAGGTAGGATTTTAGCGTGCCATCTTCTTCTAAAAGTAGTGTTTTACTTAAAGCTAAAGGTGAGGAAATTGTCACAAAATGAGTGCTAGTTCCCACATAGCATCTTATGGCCACATGTCTTTCCACCATATCAACACTTCTCAAACGATATGATCGGGAAATGATCCAGATATATGCGAGAACAAAATGAAAATAGATTTAAAAAGAAACACAAAGATGCAAAGAAAATTGAATTTCAATTCATCGATAACAAAATACTAAAACCTATTTATATGCAGAATAGAAATAAACTAGCTCAAGCGATGCTAGCCTATCTATGAGAAGGGATGTGGTGGCTACATGCCTTCTGAAGTGTGTTATAATGAGGCTCAAAGGCATATTTAGTATTGAGAAATAATGGAAAATCTTAAACATCCAAAAACCTAACCTTAGGAGATGAAGCACCAAAAGTCAGTGGGCCTCGTTGGGGTAAATTAGTACATCAACGTCTTGGGGTCATAACTTTGGCATATAATCTTTGTTTGACGTATACGATACCTCATTAGAAAGATCTATTCGATGAATAAAACTTTTGAGTGCAAAATTCTATTTTATGCAACAAGTTTTCCCATTTTCCAAAAAAACATTGTTTAGGGCCTCAAAACAACTTCAGAAGTTCAAGACTCGAAAAACTGCCAAAAATAGTAAATTGTGCTACAATTAAGGAAACTGAAAGAAACAATGGTGGGGTTCAAAGCAGAATAAGAGGTTGGCCACCAATATCGACCTGGATCATTCGCCCCCACTTAGGAAGCAATGGTCCCCATTGTATTGAGCACCTCCATGAGATGGGGAAACTTTTGTTGAACTTGGTCCTTGGAGAGCCACTTGCCCAGGTGCAAGAGTTGGTCAAATTTGACAAATCAAAATTGTTGTATCCTATATTTTCAAGTGTTATTGATATATGTCCATGATCCGATCAGTTGTGGCATGTTCAATGCAGTCTAGGTTGAGCTCTGTTGGTGTTAACTGCTTAGCAATGTCTGATGTGTTCTGCAATACTGGAGAGTATGAATGAAGGCAATCCACATTGAATACAGGGTGCAATCCAAGGAATGAGGAGATACTGAGTTCAAAAGAATTGTCTCTTGTAGCCTTGGTGATGGTGTAAGTCTCATATCATAGTGGTCGAAGCTCACAATAGACTCCAACGAGGCACTCTTTTTGCAGATGTAACCAAAATTTGTCACCCACTTGAAACTTATGGAGCACCCAATGTTGATCATGTCATTGTTTGTATTTGGCATTTGTTTTCTTCAGGATGTCGTGAACCTGCTGTTGGATGTGTTGAATTTTCTCCATAAACTTGGTGGCTTTATCAACTTTCAACTGAACATGGGCAAATTCTTCTTGTGTAGTTGCAAAAGGTAGTGTGACATCAAGGGGACATAGTGGTTGAAATACCAGACCCACTTCAAAGGGGATGTGTTCAGTTGAGCTATGAAGAGCTCTGTTATAGCTGTGTTACATATAGGGAAGACTCTCATCCCATTTCTATGGATGCTTAGAGTTGTACATGCATAGTATGTGCATAATCATCCTATTGATGACCTTTGTCTAACCATCAGTATGGGGGTGGAATGCAGCCAACTTGGTGAGCTTAGTGTCCAACAATGACCAAAGGCTCGACCAAAACACGCTTAGGAACCTGTTATCCCAATCTGATATAATGGTATATGGGATCCCAAAATGTACCCACACTCTTTTAAAGAAGAGTCTGGTAGTGGCCTCTGTTGTGATACTCTTCTTGTAGGAAGCCAATATGGCTATCTTAGAAAATCTGTCGATGACCATAACAACACAGTCATTTCCATGCTTGGTAGAAGGAAGGCTAGACATATGGTCCATGGAGATGGATTCCTAGGGTTGGCTAGGAGTAGGCAGAGGATTATACAAGTATTTCTTCTTATTAGTTAGCTTGGCGATGGCATAGGTAGTGCAAGGTCTGATGTATTTTCTAACATCATGTCAGAGATTTGGCCAATAAAATACTTTTGCACTACGGCCATAGTTTTATCCACCCCAAAGTGTCCTACGACCCGACTATAGTGTGCCTCCAAAATCAGCTTGGCACGTTCTCTTGAAGTAACACAAAGGTGGCCCAGGTAGCATAATAATGCATCCTAGAGGTGGAAGTATGGAACTTGTTTTCCATCCACTAGCGTCTAGTATGTAGTGGAAAAATTTGGATCATTTCTATATAGTTTCAGCCATCCAGAGGTCTCATGGACACAAGAGTTGAGATCAATATTCAATGTTGCAACTGGTGGCCGACTAAGGCAATCTACAACATGATTGGTGTTGCCCTTGTTGTATTTTATATTCAAATGGAATGTTGCAGATATGTGGACCACTTATAATGGAAATCGTTCTGCAACTTCCCTTCGGTCTGTATAAACTACAAGGGTCAGCGATCTGTGTGGATGATTGTCTCCTTCCGCAAAATGTAATGTTTCCATTATTGGCAACCTTGCACTATGGAATACATCTCCTTGTCGTAGGTGGGGCATTTCCGAATTGTGTCGGAAAGTGTCTCATTGTGATAGGCCATCGAATTCCCTTCTTGGGTGAGAACTGCAACAATAACATAGCTAGAGGTGTCTGTCTCAATTTCAAATGGTCGTTCGAGGTCGGGCAATGTGAGTACTGGTGTAGAGTAGAGGCGATGCTTCAACTCAATAAACGTCTTCTATTGGGACTCAACCCAAAAAGAAATTGTTTTCGCTTCGCCCTTGGTAACTTGACTCAAAGGCCAAGTGATATGAGAGAATCCCAGCACGAACCTCCAATAAAAATTAGCAAGCCCTAGAAAAGTCGCGAAGCTCCGTTAGAGTGGTTGGGGCTGGCCAATATTAAATGAATTGGATCTTAGTTGGATCCACATGCACACCTTGCTCATAAATGATGTAACCTAGATATTGGACCTGTCTCATGCCAAAGGTGCATTTCTCCAAGTTGGCACATAGTTTGTGTTGTCACAATATTTAAAGGACTTGTCGAATGTGTTGCAAGTGCTCTTCCTAACTCTTGTTGAAGATGAGGATTTTGTCTAGATATACAGCTACGAACGAGTTAGTAAAGGGCCTCAAGATGTCATCCATCAACCTCATAAAAGTTGCAAGGGAATTTGTCAACCTGAAAGGCATGAACAACCACTCAAAAAGGCCCTCCCTGGATTTTAGTTCTGTCTTCCATACATCCATGGGTTCTATTGGAACCTGGTGATAAACAAACTTTAAATCGATTTTGTTGAAATACTTGGCCCCTTTGATCTAGTCATGAAGGTCATCAATCCATGGAATTAGATACATGTTATTGACAATGATTTTATTTAGTGCCTTATAATTAATGCAGAGTATCCAGGTCCCATTTCTTTTGTGCAAGTACAATCGGGCTCCCACAAGATGAGGAACTTGGTCGGATGTGCCTTTTTTGCAGAAACTCCTAGATCTTCCACTTTAATTCTTCATTTTCCATAATAGAACAACGATATATTATCCCATTGGGTAGACCTGTTACAGGAGTCAAATCGATTGAATGCTTGACTTGACAGTGAAAAGGTACCCTTGTGGGTGAGGAGAAGATGTCCCTATATTCTTCCATGACCTTATCCACCTACTTTTGTTGCCTGGTGGAAGGGGTCATGGATGTGTCGACGATATTCCCCTTATTTTGAGAATGAATAAAAAAGAAAACAAATTTCCCAGTCTGGGAGATGATCTTACTGCATTCCTTAGCACGGGTCAAAGATATGGCGGTAGGGGGGCTACCTCTGGTATTTTGTATAACTTATTGCACAAAGTAATAATAACGGTATGAGGCCTCGACTCATATATAGATTGATTCTTCCATAAGTATGGTTGACCTAATAATACATCAAAAACTTCAAGAGGAGTAACGTCACAGAATACCTCATCCATGAAGGGTTTGATGTTGTAGGGAAGACGACACTATTGGCTAATGTGAAGTTCTCATCCTTGGTAGAGCCACCTGATGGTGTACGGTTGTGGGTGTGGTGTGGTTGGTAGGCCTAACCATGTAATTACCTTTGCTAAGATGAGGTTCTTCTGGCTCCCGCTATCGACAATGAACTGCAACGAAGACCTCTTCACCCACATCTGCGAGTGGGAGAGACGTTCCCCTTCATATGGATCTTTAGTCTTAATATTCTAGATGTTGGTGGTGGCAACAGTGGCACTAGGCTCCACATCAATAATAGTCTTTCCTTTTTCATTCCCCTTGTCAAGTTCTGACTCAGAGTCAGAACATGCATCTGACTTTGAATCCTTCAGCCCAACCACTAATGATTTCTTGGCTCAACACTCACTAGTGTTCTAAGTGGGCCTATAATGGAACTCACACCACTTTCATATGTCCTTCTTTGTATTCTTGGTGTTGTTCTTTGCTTGTGGCTTTGGCGAGTTGTCCTCAGTCACCCCACCTTGGTTTTTTCCTTTGTTTTGCAGTTTGGGGGTGCCTTTCCATTGCTTCAAATTTTCAGATCTAAAGTCTTGCCTCTTCTGTTTAAATTTCTACTTGATTTTGACAGCGTATTCATAGGTGATGCCGAGTGAAGAGATGTATAGGAACTCCATCTCATCTTGGATGTGTTTTTGTAGACAGTTGTGGTACTTGAGTACCAAATTCCACTCAGAATCCTTGATACCCAACTTCGTGTGAAGGGTATGAAAATTATTTGTGAACTCTGACACATCTTCCTCCATGCCATAGTGTCATCCAATTTATGTACTTATCTTCATATCTCCTAACAAGCTAAAATTGTTCCTTGCTGGCGTCTCGAAAAGAATTCCATGTGGGTGTGGCTGAAAATCGTGAGGGTTCCCTCTCGTACCTCTTCTCATTGTAGGTTTCCCACCAGTCCTTGACATGGGGGGTGACTTTGAGGAGTGTAAAAGTAATCTTTTACCTATTGGAAAAATCATTAATTAAAAAATATCTTTCCAACGGATTTAACCATTTATCTAAGACATTTGCATCTATCTGGGTTTCAAATATGGGAATGTCGAAGTTGACTTGTACCTTAAAGGGAGTGGTGCCTCCGAGGTAGCTTCTAGATGAAGATGTGTCGCATGTGGGCATTTGTTGAAGGATTTGGGAAAAGTTGTCAATCATTGTGTTCTTTTGTCACTCAAGGAATTATTTGAGCAATATTTGAAAGGATCTGTTGCTCCCTCATCTTTCTTCTCTTCTGCCATGGGAAGTTGCTGACGTCGGCGAGGCCAGTCTTGCAATGGTTCAACCCATTTGAGCCCTAGCTTCTTATGTCTCGTCCTCGTTGGGAACATGAATAGAAAAGAAAAAAAAGAGAAGACCACTTTGATACCACTAATACATTTTTATATATGAATAAAATGAAATACAAATTTAAACACAAACAAAGAGCTACAACAAAAACTGAGCTTCAATTGATTGATAACAAAATATTGAAAATTGTTTAAATGCATAATGGAAATAAACTAGTTGAGGTGATTGTATCTTATATCTGAGAAGAGATGTGGTGGCTACAAGCCATTTGAATTTTGTTACAATGAGGTTTGAAGGCCTATTTATTATTGATAAACAATGGAAAACCCTAAACATCTAAAAGCATAAACCTAGGAGATGAAGCACCAACAGTCTGTGGGCCTTCTTGGGGTAAATTGGTACATCAACTTCTCGGGGTTGTAACTTTGGCATGCGATCTATGTTTTACATGTACAATACCTCATTAGAAATATCTATTCGAGGAATACAACTTTTGACTGCAAATCCCTATTATAGGATGTAGGTATACCCGTTTTCTAAAAAACGTTGTTTAGGGCCTAAAGATAGCTCTAGATGTTCAAGACCTGAAAAACTGCCAAAAATAGTAAATTGTGCTACAATTAAGGAAGCTGAAAGAAACAATAGTGGAGGTCCAAGTAGAATATGTGGGTGGCCACCAATATCCACCTGGATTAGACAAATGATTCCCTTGGGTATTTAACTATACCTTTGACTAGACATAAATGGAACCTTCTTCATCAATTTCTAATAAGTTCGTTTGAACCTTGCAATTTGATCCCATTGTCTTCATCAAACTAAACATATGAAAGACTAGATGAATCTTGGAGTGAGTTGGAACAACTCACTTGTAGGCCACCTATTTCAATGCATTGGGTAATCATATAGGGCCCACAAAACTTTAGTGCTAGCTTCTAGTGGATTTTCACTTTAAGTGATATTTTTTACATGGTTGAAGGTGAAGAAACACCTAATTCCATTTTGCAAAAGAATTCCTTGAGTGATTATAGGAAACTTGTCTCATTCTATTTTTGATATAACCAAATTGTCCTTAAGTGAGTGTCATTTACTACATGAGTCTTGCAAGGACCTAATTGATATGAAGCCATGAATAATGTTTTTTGGCCATAAATAACTTTATGTGTTGTCATTTTGGTAGCTCCATGATAAGAGGTATTGTACTACCATTCTACTAGGTGAAGCCATTGTGCCTATTAGTGTGGCTTTTCAGAAGAAGCATCACAAATATTTTCCTAAGCACTTGTTGACCACTTTTATTTGACAATCTATTTAGAAATGATATGCCATGCTCATGTTCAACTAGGTACCCTAAAGTTTAAACATTTCCTACTATCATATGCAAGTGAAGGTGGGGTGCTAAAATGGGATGATGGAAGTCGGCATGCCATGTAACTTAAAAATATAATCCATGAATACTTGTGCAACTAAGGAGGGAGGATATGGATGCGATAATATAAAAAAATGAGCACATTTGGATAGAGAGTTGACTACCACCATGATTACTATTTTTTTTCTTTCTTTTCAAGTCTCACAATAAAATTGTTGGAGATGTCAGTCCATATATGATGTGTTGGGATTACTGGCGGCTATAATTCCCCTAGTGTCTTCATTGTATCATACCTTTTTGGTTGCCACATGTCACATTCTACTGCATATTCTTAGATTACTTTTTTCATTCCATCTTAAAAGAATAAACATATAGCTCTTTCATAAGTTTTATGAAAGCTAGAGTGATTTGTTGTAGGTGATGAATGTAACTCCTCCAAGTCCTTTTGTTTTAAGGAAAAATTATTCACCAAAATAATGTGCCCTTTATACCTCAATTTATCTTGCTACCATGTATACCCTTTAAGAGGGTTGGGCCCTTCCTAAATCCTTTGGAAAAGTTGGACTAAAAAGTCATTTACTAACCATTCTATATGGGCTTCCTCAAGCTAATCTAGAATGGACAAGGATAAGGTAAAGATGGATCCATTCTCCTTAAATTGCTTGGATAAAACATCATCTGTCACTTTTCATTTAGCCTTTTTATCCTTCTTATATATAATCTCATAATCATACCTCAATATTTTTAGTAACCCAATTATGCTACTCTAGTAAGGATAACATTTGTTCCATGTAATAATTCAAACCATCATGGTCTATATTGATATGGAAATTCCTCCCTATGAGATATGGCCACTAAGTCTTAACTACACAAAGGATGGTCATCATCTCTTTCTCATATGTTGATTTTCTAAAATTGTGATCACACAACTAGTAACTAGTGAATGCCAAGGAGTGTCACTCTTGCATCAAGATTACTCCAAGAATTCCTAAGTCATCACATCACAAGAAAAACCTAGTGAAATATGGCATTGATAATATTGAAGTCATGCACATGACATCCTTTAAAGTTAAGAAGTCTTGTTTAGTGGTCTCAAGCCATACAAATACATTCTCTTTTAGTATTGAAGTTAAGGAAGTTATAGTTTTTCCACAAATTTTCACAAAATTCTTGTAGTAGTGTGTAAGGCCTAAGAATCCTTGCAATCTCTTTAGCATCTTGGGGTGGGACCAACCTTGCATATTTGTGACTTCCTTAGGATTGAATCAAACTCCATCGTGAATTAAAATGTGACCCAAGTATTCAACCTATGAATACCCAAAAGCACATTTGGAGCATTTCACAAATCACTAATGGCATTGCATGAGTTTCAAGGACCTATCAACATTATTTATGTGGTTTTTCCATTTTTTACTATAGATCAAAGATATCATTGAAGAATACCTACAAAAAAATACATAGCAAGGGCCGAAATATCTTATTCATGAAATTTTGAAAGGTGGATGGACAATTTAAAAGGCCAAAGGGCGTCACTAGAAAATGATAATGACCTTCATGTGTACAAAATTCTATCTTAGGGATGTATAGCTCTTCCTAATTTGGTGGTATTCAAAACAAAGGTTAAAGTTAATAAAAAAATTTGGCTCCATGATGTTCATCAAAGATATCATCAATCACTGGGATAGGAATTTTTTACTTGATTGTCAACTTCATGAGAGCCCAAAAATTTGGGCACAAGCACCAATTACCTTCCTTCTTTAATACCATGATCACTAATGATGAATAAGCACAAGTTCTAATATGTATGACTTCCTCCTCCAATAATTTCTAAATGAACTTTTCAATTTTATTCTTCTATGCAAAAGGGTGTTTAGAAGGATGCACATTGGATGGTTTACCACCTAGAATGAATGGAATACCATGGTATTGCTCCACATAGGCAGTTGATGAACCTTTTTGTGTTTCAAATAATTGTTGATGTTTAGAGAGGACAAACTAAAAATAAAGGTGAAACTCTTTTGTGGGAGTTCCCACTACTTATATGGCATTAAACTAGGAAATAATACCCAAGTGGTATTTCTTCTACATACAATGAGAAGTGATAATTTAGGGGATAAAAGTGTAAGCCCCTTAAGGGTATGTTTTTCCCTTCCTTAGTGAAGCTCATGTATAAATCCTTGAAATCCATCATGACATGTCCCAAAGTCCATAATCATTCTACCACAATAATTATATTTCCACCACCTTTGTTGATAGAAAACATGTAAGATTTTAGATGATACTCACCATGTTGTAGTTTCACTAACACCATTTTCTATCATAAATTGAAAATTAGGTTTGGGATAGATATATCAATGGGTTTCTTGTGCCACTCTCTTATGAAAAAAAAAATGGTGTGGTTGTTTCCAATCAACACAATCACTTTGTGGTTCTTGATGTAACCAATCAATTTTAAGGTTTGGGGTACCAAGAAACCTAATAGGGCATGGATAGAAATTTTGGGTTCCTCACAAGCAGATTGTAAGGGGGATTCTCCATTTGTGGGAGAGTTGGTGTCTTCCAAGTTTGGTTTAGATATATCTTCAAATATAATATCGTTTTAGTGTTCTTGTGGAGATACATCCATTTGAAATAATTTTGTTCTTTACATCCATTCCCTTTGAAATGCCACTCATCACAATTATATAGAAGTTTGAGGAATTGATGTTACAATCTATTTGAGATATATGTCTTGGATTCTCAATGGAAAATAGGTGGATCTGGGGATAGTTACCACGGGAGGGCTAGTGTAAGTAGTCAATTAAGGTCTTTTGGTTTGAGCATTAATCACCATTTCAAGTTCTTTATCTTTTCCATGAGTTTTCAACCATGAATTTATGAAATATATCATGACATGTGCTATAATTGCCTTCTTAAAACTACTAACAAAACATTATTTAAAAAACAATAAGATAGGCCTTTTATGTATATTGTTAATCGCTAAAAGGTTGAAATATAGTCAATGATTGTGCTTGTTTGGAATAACTTTGTCGTTTGCCCCACATAATGAGTTTCACATTCAAAACAAGTGTAAAGGATCTTAAAAACTGGGTATAAGAAAATTTATCCTCCATAAGGTTTATCACCATTTCCATAATTACCAATGTTACGAATCCAAACATAAGGCCCCAAATTTAATTTTTATGGCTCATTAGTAATGCCATGGAGAGAAAAATAGTGTTCCATTTGGGTAGCCCAGTTTTAGGGGTCAAACTATCAAACTTGTTCATTTTTACCTTTAGAAAGTGATGCCATGAATTGTGATCTTGAAATAGTGGTTGATGGGAATGTGAAAAGAACATGTGAGTGTCCTAATCATCATCCAATAATTATTCCTCATTGGTTAGATGTATTGTTGGTCTACCATCTTCATTCCCAAATGTCTATAGATAACTCCCAACTTGTTTAGGATCCCTTGACGTTGGTCTCCAACCTTTATGAAAAGCTCTTTGAATGAAGACTCAAGGATATAAAATTTGATGTCAACCTATTGGTGCTTGGTCTATAGGTCCTATGGTTGGTTCTTACTAGTTTCCACACTAAAATTATGGACCGTGGGACCACTTAAGATCACATCAAAATGTTAACACAACTTAGCTCACTACAATCATTGGCTCGAGAGAATTATATTGAGATATACCACTAACAATGTATTTTTAGGTCCACAAAAAAGTTTACTCAAGAGGTATACCCATGCAATCATCATAGTGAAAGGATTATTTTGGGATAGTTCTCCCATAATGGTGTTTTTAAGGACCCATAATTTTGTTTGTTTGGTTAGTTTTAGGAGTACTATTCTTGTGGGAGCATTACTTCCATTTGCATGGTCCAAATTCTATAGAGTAATGTACCTATGGATAAGTAAATCCTTTCATTATCCTTATCACTACTAAAAATAGATATTGGGATATATCACTATGGATTTACCCTAAATATGAAACATACACAATCAAATTATGTGAAGAGAAGAGAAGAGAATTACATATATTATTACAATGGTTGTCCTATCATTATCATTTTTTATGAAGCTCCTAAGACCTAGTTCATGGTGGCTTCTTGAACTAGTCACCTATGGAAAAGACAATAAAAAAATCCTTCCCCAGTATATTGGGAAAAAATAAATATTTGCATAAAATCAAATCTAATTTAGTTGCTCAAGGAAAACTAGATTTTCCAATAATTAAACATGAATTAAGTAAACATGAGACATAAAATAACTAAAGGGGGAAAGGAAAATATATCTATATTATATCAATAAATAAAGAAAATAACTAATTTATCTTGAGTCTTCTTTTTTGTATTGACTCCAAGATCATTCAATCTCCTATTTTGTCTCTCTCACTTGGTGGGAATAAGTGAGACAATCATCCATACCATAGTAAGAGTGAGATGGCATACCTCATCTATGATGATTCTCTCTCAAGTTTTGATGCCTAACACCACACTCACTCAACATGGAAACATGAATCTCTCCAATAGAATTACAATATTTCACTAGCAAGAGGATGCTCAAACTCTAGATTCACTTCCCCCATCCTCTTGAATTGGCCTCTTCTTATAGGAATTTAAATGATATTGGAGATACCATTCATGGAATGTGAACTAAGTAGTTAATATTCATATATAGGCTTCATAACATGTGAATTAAGTGGATCCAAGGCATGTACAAGTTCCATGCTAATCTATGAATATTTTCCAACCCAAGATAGGATTCATGGCATGTGAACTAAATAATCACAAGTATAGACACACACATGCTCAAATATAAGAAGAAGAATGGACACTAATATGATGCATTATGGATCCATGACATGGTATTGCCATAATAAGGTACATGGAAGATCCATTTCACATAACAAATCATAGTCATGAGAAAATACATTGTGAATTTATGTCTCAATATACATTAAGGGGGCATCCAACATAGATGAGAGTGCCATTGTTGTCTCTAAAGAGATCATACAATAGTGATATATGCCATCACAACTTGGGGAGGGTAGCATAAATGGAGGACGCCCCAAGATCCTTATTCCAACCCCATTGAATGTACAAATCTATTGAATATGAATGGATGAGTCAATGTCCACTATGGTAGAAATTGTCTAATTACTTGTCATTTATTAATACTATTAATAGATGCAAAGGGACCCACTAATAATGAAAATGGACCCCAAGGTACATAGTCCACTATACCAATTATGAATAGAGTTTTGATGTAAAAGACTCATATAATTGACTAATTAGGGATCAAATAGCATAAAACCATTGTCAATAATGAGGAATCATACCAATGATGACAAAAAGTTCCACGACACTGGCTTCTTTCTAAATCCACTTCCTAGATACATTACATTGTTGATAGGAAATGATCCATCGAAGGAGGGAATTAATGTATCCACCATATATGCACATGAAATGATTGTCAATAAATATTTTGAAAACATGAATCATTGAGTACAACTAACACAAGGACGGTTGCCATGAAAGGTCAACAATATTTCAAAATGGTCAACTTAGGCTTCACTTGTATTGAACATATAGCATGACATAATGAAGATTTGATAGCACTAAATCAACAGGACCATTGTCATAGTGCAACAATGCATGAGAATTGAAGAACTCTCCATAGTGACTAGAAGAGTAACCAATCAAAAGAGTATATGACTCATAATCATTGTAGATTTCCTAGGCAAGCTATAAATCAACTATAAGAAAAAGATGCAAACAAGTGCCAAGTTCAATGGTGACAATAATTAATGAAGGATATCTCTCCCCCTTCCTTTTTATTTACTATTTATCAAGTGCATTCTTCATGATTCTATAAGAGACAAAAAGAGATAAAAATGTTTTTGATAATGCAATTTTATGGGTTTACAAGTGTGAAAAAGAGATAAAAGCATGCTTTATAACATATTTTTCATGGTTTTATAAGCTTCAAAAAGAGTAAAAAGCATGCTCAATAGAAAAAACAAGTGGCCCAAAGGCATGCATGACATTCCAAGTGCATGGAAAAAACTAAATAAACCAAATGTAGAAAATGTATTAGGTAAGTGGTGTCCACTGATAGAAAATTTCTCCATGCGTAAAAGATCAAATTGGAGGTAAATCAATGCAATTATCAAGATGTCGAGCATGATTACAGTGGGGATAAGTAGGATCTTGTATTTTAGTAGTATGCACCAAGACATAAAGAATGATAATATGCAAATGTAATCATTAAGTGGCATAATGAAGATGAGAAACCCTTCAAGAGATGGCTAGAAGAAAAGATTAAGAGAAGTGTATGTGACTAAACTTTTAGTAATTGCAAGGATAAATGTGGGCTCCCTATCCTACGAAAGATCATAACATGGGAACCAAATGGAAAAGGAACTGCTAACTATGGTTTTCATAAAGAGCGGGAACTACCAAACAAGTTATGCCATGAAAAAATAGAAGGGCCAATGTCACAACTTGGTGGGATTGAAATTAAGGCATTGTGATGGGTAAAGTGACTATTAATAATCCAAAATTAGGATGCAGGGGAAAATGTATCACTATATGCCAACATAGGATAAGTACCTCATGATTCAGTTGATGTCACTATAGAAATTACCAAATATATAATCAAAGAGTCTTATAAAAATCATCCAAAACCAATAGACCTCGTGTGAAATTATGTCATGGAATATCATAAAAGTAATAACACATGAATTAGAAATAATAAAAGGCATTGTTTTAGAGCAGGTGTAAAAATGGTCATTTTATATCTTGAAAAGGCCCAACTTTGGTTTATTATGGACAAATAAGGTACATTTTCACATTTATATTGTTGAGATTCTCACCTCTCAAAATTTCTGGAATAGATTGTGAGAGATTCCACTAACACAATTCCATTTTGTCTAGACTAGGTAAGACCATGACCATGAGTTTAATTTCTGAATTTTATATTCTTTTTGATTTTTAGACATGATGTACTATATATGCATTTTATTTACAAATGGTTTGGATCTTAATTACGATTTCAAATAATGTTATTGAAAATCCATGTGTTTATTTGCATGCATGCTTGCGTTAATGCTTCTTTTAATGTGATAAATGCCAACATAGTTAGCTAACAAATTAACTAAGATACGTAACCTCCTGCTCTCACCATGGGTGTGCCTGTGATGAAAGTGAAGGGGATCCTATTAAAATGAAAATCAATAAGGAAGCATGATCAATATCAAGCCAAATCAACACACATGAAAAAATAAATAGCACTCATATCACACGCCTATGTATAAGGCACCACACATCTTAATGATTTACACATAGTAGAGCCCACTGCTATACTTGAGCCAAGGAATCATTTCATCATCAATAAACTCATGAGATATTGTCAGCATCATATGCAACACCATTTTAGGTACATGTTGTATAGAATTAAATTTCCATATTCCTAAATATTCATGATTTTAGTTAGAAACAAGAACCAAGTCATTATCAACAACTACATCAGGAAAACATGATGAAAAACTTTGTGAAATATTGTATCTCCTTGATTATGCCCATCAAGAAATGGAAAGGGTATGAGACATTAGTATTCAATATGGTTTATAGTAGAAAATTCAATGGAAAGTTCTGAAAGAAGAATACCAAACTCAAACAAGACAAGAATTAGCACTTCACTAGATGATCAAGAAAATGTCCTTATCCCGAATAAACATTTTTCATATCAACCTCCAACTATTCCGGATTGGGAAGAAAATTTACTTAATAATTCATATCTTCCCAACTATTATCAACCAAATCCAATACTTCTAGGATTCCCTTCATTCAAAATAAGCCAAATATATAAAGTCACGTAAATAGGGAGGAGGGATGACAACCCTAATGTGTAAGGATCATATTCCATATTAGGATGGAATTTTTTACTAGTTTTAGTGGATGCAAACTGGATTTCGTAATATGTTATCACGATCACACTAAGCGGCATGATGTCTCCAACTGAATCTAACTTTGAACGATTGGGCGTCACTAAGAATATTATGAACCTTGTGATTCAATGGTAGTCAAATAGATAACATAAATTGGAGCTAGGTCGGGTGGAGTGAATGGCAGAGGCAAGGTAAATGTACCCGTCAATGATGAACTTTAAACATGCCCACACCAATACTAGCATAGGAACTAATGGAACCACTAATGGACATGATGTTTGTGCCAACATTATTTCTAGTATTCAGTGTGCAATCTGATAACTAATCACTAGTAATCACCTTCCCTTTGTGGGGAAATTAAGGGCTCTACATATAAAAAATAATGAAACAATAATTTTATATAACCAACTATGCTCAAGAAAAATATTATGGTCTAATGGGGTGTCAATTAATGGAGCATTTTCTACCTCAACATCGACTGTGATAATCTTTCCATATAACTCTATAGGAAAGGAAAAAAGGATTCTATAATGCTTAAAGTAGTGCCCATACAACACTTCTAACATTGTGTTCAATTGTACAAGATCTAAAGAACGTAAAGCTCTCCAACATGAAAAAGACATAATGCAAGTGGAGGTTCTTTGATCAAAAACTATCTAGAAGATATTAATCCCACACAAAACTACTTGAAATATAAAACAAATTTGGTGGGTAATCTTAGCCTACTTTGGTCGATGTCAAAGCTAATAAAATAAGAATCCATATGGTCAAATCCACCAATAAAAAACAATAACACCTTTCATTGTGTTGGGCAACTTTGGACGACTTTGAGGGAAAACATGGCATATGGTGCCTAAGCTAGATCCTCCACAGCACTGTAGTTGTGGAAATCCCATGCATTTGGATTATGTGTTGACCTACAAATAATACCCTTGGGTGGGTGAATCACTAATCAAATGATGGCTTCTTTATTTTTAGAGGGCCACCAAGATAAAAGGGATGTTGATCCTCATTTCAAGGACTAGCCTCAATATTCTCATAGTTCCAACCTTGAGTTTGTAAATTTATTGTTTGATCACATGAAAAAATTTGCATTCAATGGTTCACTTGTTAATTTAGGATTTCCTTCCATGTTCCCTTGTAGAGGTGTGGGATTTGATGCAATTGTTTGTTGTTATTATGGATGAAATTGATTTTTTTTTCTAAATAGGCCCATTATGAGGCTCCTTGCTAAAATATAAATCGATGGATATCATTCATATATGGAAAAATTATGAATAATATTGTCTCTACCATAAATATTGAAAGGAAGTAAGATAAAAACCACAACACACTAGTGCAAAGATCCCAACAACCACTATAATATTGATGTCCATACAAAGGAGAAGTATTGGAAGTTGCATCCAAAGATCAACCCTATAGGTTTTAACCTTGTACAATTAATTGTCATAAATAAATTCTTAATTAAAATGGAAAATACAAAATATAAAACACACACATTAAAACATAGATTTTATCTCAGAAACCCAAAAATAGGAAAACCAACAAGATTTTTCAATATATATTCTTCTATACAATATTTTAATACAACATATATCTCACGACAACCGTGACCCACCAAACCATTTACTCTGGATTATAATATAATTATAATTCCTTAACCAAAAGTTAAAACTACAAAACCATGGGAAAAACCACCACATTCCACAAAACCAATTTTAGCAAAAAAATGTGTGCGAAAAACTGTTAAAAATGAAAAAAAATGCCCATAAATTTTTCAAGGGTGTTTCCCTTAAACCCAAGCATGGAGCCTTCTTCCCCTTTTCATCACCCCCTAGGTGGATCACATAACATATAACATGTGGTGATATTCATGTAAATAATATAAGACATACCCAACATTCTCCCACTTGTTGTTTTCTTTACACATAGGGGGTCATAGGAGTACACTATCATCAATCGACAGAAATCATTCCCATTGTTTCTCTACACCAATAAAATTTGTTAGTGCTCATATATTTTTTGAATGGATCTACAAAATTCTTCAAAATGTCCACCTTTTCTAGAAGCACCTTTTTGTCTTAAATCATATATCTCACGAAGTGACATTGAACATTAATATGCTTTGTCTTCGAATGATAAGCTAGGTTTTTTAGTAGGAAGATTGCACTCTAATTGTCACAATCTATCCTTATAGCATGTTGTACCAACCCATATTTTTTTAACTATTCTGGCTCATACGTCTCAACATATCTATATCAACAATATTTATTATATTCACATATTATAATCCTACACATCATCTATGAATCTATACTTGCACCACTATTATGATCAACATATCTCCTATATCATACAATCCATCCTGACCAACTAGAAAATTCACTCAACTCTTCAACACATCTTAAAAACTTCCTCTCATGCCAAGAAAAACATAAGGACTATACCCTCTTTTCAATACTCAACAATCCCTTAGGAAATAATTCCATAATTGACCAAATCAACATGGATTTTGTTCTATGAATGCATTAAAACATTATAACAATGTTTACATTTCCAAGGCTTCTTGCATCATACCCCTATCTAGGTTTCAATCACATGCATTCAAATGTCATCATAAATATCTCATTTAAGATGCAAAACCATTACTAAAGGAAAATTGAGCTAATTTCTTTCAACATGCTTTCAACATGCATGCAAAATTGCAATGACTAATTTTATACCTAAATGGTTGTTATTAACTTATATGTTGTTACCTAATCAATCAATACCTCTTGGTAACTCACACAATTCCCTTAATCGTTATCTTGACAAGCATCGACTTGTCTGTATCCCTTTTCATGAGTTTGAGTGTCATAAACAACTAAATCATCCACATCTTCAACAATAATGATTTATACAATAAACTAGTAGATCACATTAGACATCATACCAAATTGTGTATGTAACAACATATTTTATTTAGCCAATACACATTTTACATATATGCTCAAGTGTATCTATATGCACATTCTATGAAATTTTACTGTAGTATGTCCACTAGTGCATACTTATTCCAACTATTTTTACTGGCTTTCATTTCAATGGAATTCATATGCCTTTTTCATTTACATATAGAAAATTTATGAATATAGAGATATATAAGCAATATAGTAAGAGAAAATTGTAACAAATTCTCACTTTCAATTCTTCGACATAGAGTGGAACTCCACAACATAATTGATCTACTCAATGGACTCATTACTATTCACATAATAGATCATTCATTGTCATATACTCACCCAGATAGCAATAATCAATTTATACACATAAAACTATACCTAATACTTTAAAAGAATACAACTTCTACTATACAACAAAGAGAGTTTAGGGTTTAAAAAGTATCCTCATTATCACATCTCCCTTGCTATCCATATGAATAATTTTTACTACAGCCATTTATTTGGTTATTGTCGCTATTTTGATGTCTTTCCCAACTCAATCTCATGTTATTCATTCCCTAAATAGTTCTAGGTAAGATCCACTTAGGATTATACTCTTTCTCAATAGGTAGTCCCACACAATGGGGCATCTCATTCCCATGATATTGATCCCCAAGTGTGAAGTCCATTATTCACCTCACTAGGTTTCAAAATTCTTTAAGAAATCATTTTTAATCATAACAATTTGCTCTTCCTTTCCAAGGTAATCCAAACCCAAGTATAACCCAACCCTTATAATAAACTAACTCATACACAAGTGAAATTCATTATTGCTTCACATTCTTTCCGCATAACTTACTAGTTTATACCCTATAACTTTTCTATGCATACACGTATCTTATACACAAATATGTTTCTCGCATCTAATACATAGTGAGGTATATTGCCTCTTTTTCTCTTAGCATATTTCCTCTACCATCCAAGCTCTACATAGCCCTTTCTTAGGCAATCATGATGCAAATCATGCTTTGCAACCTTCATTGCTCGATTGTGTTTTCTTATTGCAAAGGATTAAGGACTTGTATCTTTATTTTATGCACACGGATCTCATCATCTTTACGATGGTATGTCTCATAGCTATACTTCTTTGTCTGTGGATGAGAGTTCAGGTGATCATTACTGCGCTTTCTATGCAAAGGGTCTACTCCATGGCTTCTTACATTAGCCCACCATCCTTGTGCTTACTCATTATGCAACAAAGTAATTAAAGTTTGATGGATAAGTTCACTTTTCTCTCTCTCTCTCTCTCTCTCTCTCTCTCTCTGGAAAGCATATTGAATTCAAGGAATCCTCTAACACAACATAATTTGCTTTCCTTAAACTCAAAATCTCTCTCTCTCTCTGTTGAAAGCATATTGAATCCAAGGAATCCTCTAACACAACATAATTTTCTTTCTTTAAACTCAAGATAGATAGTTTGTCAGTTTTAATGGATTCAATATTAGAGATTTTGTTAGAATAGGGAAGTTAAATTCATGGTTTGCGTGAGGACATTCTTAGGGTTAATGGAGCTCATTTCATAGCTCCATCAACTAAGTCAACACAACTAGTGGTGCCTACAGTTCTAGACTTGAACTAGATAGTACAAATAGAAAGTATCATAATTTTAGATAATTAGTTTTATCATTGACTTTCAATTTTAATAATAATAACGAAATGTTATAAAATCCTTGAAATCTACCACAGATATTACACCTAGAGAATTATGTAGATATATATAAAAAAACTTCGTACAAAAAAGCAAACAATATCAAACTCCTCTCGAACAATTTAAATAAAAGAAACTCTTGTGATTTTGAATATAATTGGTTGTACCTCATACAAATTTACTAACCCCATTATTATAATATTATTAAAAATAATTAAATAAATAATATAAACAATCACAATGTACTATATTAGTTGTAATTTATAAAAAAATGGATCTCTACGGATATGAGATTCCTTAAACGTTAAATTACTACATTGTTTCCTACTTTTAGCTATACGATCATAGCATAAGATCTTATTTGAAAGTTGTAGATAAAAAATCAATACATAAAAACAGAAAATTTAGTATAATAATTTTTGATAGGTTTTATTGTAGACACAATCTATTAGATAAAATATTTGCACTATTATTAATGTGTAATAAATTATTTGCATTATTATTAATGCATGGGAAAAAGTTTTTGATATGAAAAAGTTGATTTTCTTTGATTTACACATTATAAAATACGTTTTATTATTTTAGAATTTATTCTCCATCCAGGAAGGGCCCTCGAAACCCAACTGCCCGTCTCCATCCACGTCATCCACTTGCTTTCCCCCACGATTCTAAACGTATCTACGGGATTTCAAGGACGAATTATAGACTCGCACTTCCACACTTGGGAAGAATCTGTAATGGCTTTTGATACAGTTAATGACGTGGCAAAGATAGAATTTTCTATCGTAACAAAATAAACAACGTTTAGATTTTGGGAGAAACCATTTAAAAATTGGGAAAATGGCGGCGAAGTTGGCCAAGGCACGCCTCTTACAAGTTTAACGCCATTTAACATTAAAACCGGTCCCGAGTTATAAAATAAATAAACGATAACTCATATTATGCGGAGTAACTATTCGTTGGGACATCAACTTCACCATACATTTAACACAAAGGGTAAATTATAACTGTGTTATATTTTGCATGTTCAATTGTGACTAACATCCCATTAATATAGTTGCACTCTAGAAGAATCTCTTGCAATATTTTGCATGCCCTTGCATGTTCCATTGTGACTAAGATCGCATTAATATAGTTGCACTCTGCTCTAAGAGAATTTCTTGCACTGGCCATCATGTATTGGAGTCTAGAGAGACCAAACACTGTTTAGAAACTTGGACACCATCTTTGATAATAAGGAGCATATCTCCCATGTAAACCAAATACCATTGGTATATTATTATTATTTTCCAATGTAGATTTCCATAGTGGTATTGGTAACAGAAAAATTATGTTTACATAATTATTAATTAATAATTAATTGTCTTCTACCGATGTTAGAGTGATGAATCATTTATTGTGTGCCTTATTTCACACACATGAAATGTAGGTTAGTTGAACATGTAATGCCTTGTTGTAATTACGCACCCAAACTAACCATTATCCTATATTTAACTCGAACCTATTTGAGTGCCCATGTAGTCTAAAAATGTAGTAAATTGGCCTAAAAAACAGATGATTTTCTGGCGAGATTTTGAAAAAATCTAGCAATTTTTTTTGGAAATCCTAGGTACAACTGTCAAGCTTCAAGATTTTGGGTACCCTTGGGGGTTTTGATGGTGTTAAATCTATTTCCACAAAAAAAAAACAACATTCAAGCACTCCTACCATCAATTTTCTTAAGAAAAAAATCAACAAATTTTAGTCTCCAGGTCAATTTACTCCATCGGTAGACAACTTCTTTGAGTGCCTAATTCAAAACAAATAAAATAGAGGAAACGATTAGTGTGATGTGCAAAGATAATAGAGTTTGAGTTATGCATGCAATGCTGACGAAGCTTGTGGGAGAGAGAGATTATGGATAGATAGTGTGTGCAGTTCATCATGGTGTTTATTGTTAGGAGGCCTTGTGTTGTGGTGTATCGTGTCAAGGAACCGGTTGGCACTGAGTACAATCCACGTGTTTTAAAGAAATAGTGAGGTGTAATAGCCCTCATGTGCATAATATAGTAACCACGTCATTACTATTCTCATTTGTACGATACCAACTGGTTGGAATTTCAAAACAGACACACTTGGTTTTTATACCTCCCAACCCATTTTCACACTTTCAAAGAAAAATCTAAGACAATTTCGTAAATTTTTATATTGTATTTAATGAAAAATCACCCTGTAACAAGCAATTTGATTGAGCAATTTTCAAATCAAAGCACCACATAACCACTTGTCGATTGAGAAGCCCAAGAAAAATGAGTGAATATGGTCAAGTAGGATTTACAAAACGTTTCACATTGGGGTAGTCTAACTAGTCAACTATTTTCCCTTTGGTCTTTGCACCCTCCTCTAGTCGGTGATCATCCTCCAATAACCTCAAATTCTATTCTGTTACGACCTCCACTCTCCAACTTCATTATCGTCTCCCACCTTTTTCCAGCGTCATTTGTCTGACACCCATCAACATCCATGTATCTACCATGCCATGGATCCATCAAATCCAGTTTAAATTTGAAATTTGAAATACTGGTGGGCTTGAATGTTGAAATATCTAGATTTGAAATCTGAATCTTATCATTGTTTACCTAGTGTTTCATTCATTAGAAGTTGCGCATGAGAATTTTGCATAGAGTCAAGGAAGAAAATGATGGGACTATCGTTGCTTGTTCGGGGGCGTTAAAGAGGCCTACGGTGGTGGAAGGAAGTTGAACTAGTGTTGTCATGTATTCGTTGCTTAGTTGACTTAGAAATAATGGAGAAAGGTTGTTTTGGTTGTTTTGATTGTTTTCTAAGATCATATTTAGATCCTATTTTCTAGGAGTTTATTGTGATTGTAGAAATTCCTTGTAGATTCAAACTGCTAATTGTAATTTAGTGAAACAAAAGACTTGAATCTACTCTACTCATCAGTAGAAACAATTAAACGATCACGAAATCATGAAGCATATAAGAGAAAGAATTCAATCAACACATATCACAATGATTTCCTGGGAAACACCATAGCTAAAAACCCCTTCCATTTGTAGATTGCATTAGGCGGAAAATATGAGAATATTACAATGCTTTGCTCAAGCCCGAGAAACTTATGCACTATCTCTATCTGCCTCACACTTTCCTAGACAAGCCTAGGCCAATACTTAACCAATTTTTTTCTTTCCCAAGTCCCTATTTTCTTGCGTCACTCCCTTTGGAATTAACCCCCTATTAATTAGGGAAATTCCTCAGTAGGAATTGTGCAATCCTCATTAACCTTCCTCTGTCTGTATGCACCATTTGTACAATCCAGATGATTATAAAAATGTTTACACACTATCCATGAACTCCAATCTCAACTAGGTATTTCTCTTATCTAACATGCAGGATCTAATTATGAGTGAATCTTCAGTTTACTAGTTGATCACCGCAGGAATCACCACACTCCAATGTAGGTAGCACCACACTACTAGATCTCCCACTAGTTCCTCCAATAATTGGAACTAGTTTAACTGAATTTAACTCAGTTAGTCTAAATTAATAGTTACAACTCAAAATAAACCCAACCAGGACTCCTATAATTTAGGAGGCACTCTACATGACTCTAGTTAGACCCTCAAATCAAATTAACTTAGCCAACTAAGTCAAATTAACTTAGTTAACTAATACAAACTGTCATGAGATGTGGAATTACAATTTTATTCCCAATTTAATTCAAGGACAAAATTAAGTTAGGATTTTCTTGTTGCATTTTCAACACTCCCTGTCAACAAGAAAGGGATTATCTGCTACCCCAATCCTACCTTTGTGAAACTCGAATTTGCGTCTTGACAATGCCTTTGTCAAAATATGTGCATCATGTTCCTCTTTAGGAATGTACTCTGGCAACATGATTCTCCTCTACACACAATCTCGTAGATGGTGATACCGGATGTTGATATGCTTGGACCGATCATGAAAAAATATATTCTCGGAGAGTTTGACACAACTCTGATTGTCACAAAAATAACTTAACAAGGATCTTCCTCATCCAAATAACCTCACAAGCTTCTTGGCTAGTAGCCATGTACTATACCTCTACCGAATTGAGTGCAAATAATATGTGCTTTCTACTAACCCAATACTAAAGATTCCCCCTGATGTGATCTTCCTATTGAATGGACTCCCTACCCAATATGCATATGTGAAGCCTTGAAGCTTCACTCCCTCTATCCATTTGTACCAAAGGAAAAACTAAGTGGTGCCTCTCAGGTATCTCAACACATGTTTAGCTTCCTTCCAATAGATTTTGGTTGGCTTAACCATTGCTTGACTAAGTTGGTTAACTACAAAACATATGTCCAATCGTATGTTCACCAAATACATAAGTGAACCCACAAGATGCCTGTAAATAGTAGTCTCCACTACTTCACCTGAAGTAGCATCTTCCTTCCTCCAATTTCCTACTAGAGGAGCCTCCATGGGTTTGCTCCTCTCCGTGTGGAACTTCTTCAATATCTCATTAGCATACTTGCCCCAAGAGACAAATAGTTCCTCATCTCCTTCCCATACTTCCATACCAAGGAAATAATGCATGAGCCCCAGGTCCTTCATCTTGAATTCTCTTGCAAGATCTTCTTTGCAAGATTTTACCAGCTTCTCATCACCTATTAGAATTAAATCATTGACATATAATACTATAATCAACAATTTACCTTCAACCACAATATGGTAAAGGTTCGCATCTGCTTCACTTTTGGTGAAGCCCAACCAAGTGAAATAGTTGTCAATCCTAGTGTACCAAGCATGGGGTGATTTTTTCAAACCATACAACACTTTCTTGAGTCTCCACACATGCAACTCTCTATTGAAGGTCTTAAATCCTTCTGGTTGCTCAATGTACACCTCTTCCTCAATCACACTATTGAGGAATATTGTCTTCACATCCATCTTATGTATGTGCTGAAAGTGATAGAATAGATATGATTGAAGAGTACCTTGCTACTGGAGTAAAGGTCTCCTCGTAATCAATTCCCTCCACTTGAGATAACCCTCTGGCCACAAATTTGGCCTTGTGTTTCTCTACACTCCCATCCGTTGCTTGCTTTACCTTGTAAATCCATCTGGAACTCACCACTGACTTGTCTGCTAGTCTTGGGACCACTTCCCAAACATTGTTTCTGATAATGGAGTTATACTCCTCAACCATGGCATCAACACATACTAGTTTCTGCACTGCTTCCTCAAATGAGGATGGATCAATCTCTACACTATCACTGATCAAATCCATGTAGCTAGTGTACCGATCCAGTGATGTCCTCTACTTGTGCTATGATGTGGGTTCTCTCACATTCTCTCTAGCATCATGCATCAATCTGTCAGCCTCTCTCGTGTGCTTCCTTCCATCTATGGAAGTCTCTACATGAGTGGGTTCTCCCACTCTCTGCTCTGTATATGGTTGCTTCACATCATCCCAAGGTTCTTCCTTTGGAGCTAAAAGCTCCTCTTGTCCATGCAATTGAACCTACCTCTCAAGAGAACATCTCATGGCCTTTTCTTCATCGAACTTCACATCTCTAAGAACCATTTTCATCCTGTGAGATGACAGGTACACCCGATAGTTGTGAGGTGTGTCAGTGTACCCCACAAATATTCCCAACTTAGTTGTTGGTTCTATATTTTTCATTGCATCCTTGGTAACATGACAAGAGATTGATGAACCAAAGATCTTGAAGTGTGCCACATCTGGTTTCTTATCTAAAAAAGCTTCCTCTGATTTACTCATCCCGAGAATCCGATGAGGACTCCTGCTCTGTAAATATACAACTGTGTTGCATGCTTTAGCCCACAAGTGCAATGATACACCCTGATCATGTAACATTTCCCATGCATCTCCCACAATACCCGTGTTCTTCCTTTCAGCCACCCCATTCTCCTATGGGTTATGGGGTGTTATTAACTCCCGTCGAATGCCTTCTAATGCACAAAAGTTCTTGAATTCATTTGACACATATTCTCTGTCATTATCGCTCCTAAGAGATTTAACTTTCCTGCCAGTTTATTTCTCAACAAGTTCTTTAAATTCACAAAATTTAGCGAACATTTGATTTTTTCTTCTGCATGAAGATAATCCAACACTTACAAGAAACATCATGTACAAATATTACATAATATATGTGCTTGGTTGTGGAGGCTGTCGAGAATGGTCCACACACATATGAGTGAACTCTTTCAAGGATCACTTGCACTCGACTGTCTTTATCATGAAAATTAGCTTTGCTATACTTCCTTGAAGTACGCCATTTTCATGTGTCCCTCTACTCTAATGTACCCTTGGGAAGTCCTATAGAATTTGTTGCATGATCCTCAAAGCTCCGTGGTGTAAGTGACCCAATATTCTATGCCACAACTCACCAATTTATTGGCTCTGCACCTTCTCTACTTTTTTTTCTCAAAGCAAGACAGTCTTCTACATCCAATTTTTAGAGTTTCTTCACCTGAACCTAATCTGCTTCACTTGTCCTGAGGCTATGTGATGAAGGAAAGCTTTTTGTTTGATAAATATCACATCGTAGCCACGGTCCTCCAACATGGAAACTGAAATAAATTTTTTCTTCAAACCTAGAACATACATGACAGATTTTAATGTGAGAGGAGAATTGGACTCCATCTGAAAGGTAACAATACCTATTTCCTCCATGCTATACCTCCCATCATCTCCCATTTCGATGTGCATTTTGAGGTCCTTCTCCTCCAAGTCACTGAAGAACTTTTTGTTTCCGGTCATATGTAATGAGGCTCCATTATCCAGATACCACACACTACCCATCACCAATGTCACCATGCAAGCGATGAGGGTGAAATCCAATTCAAATTGTTAAGCTAGAGCTTCACATGCCACTCCTCCTTAGGGCTTCTTACTGGCCTTCTTGTGTGGACACTTCATGGCATAAGGTCCCAGATCATGATAGTGAAAACATTTGATCTTTGACATGTCCTTCTTCTTGTCGTCCTAACTAGAATGTGATTTGGAATGGGATGACTTCCCTTTCCCTTTATTTGTCTTTCCAGCTAAGGCACATTTCTCACCATCATCATGCTTGGATGAGGATCCATCTCTGGTGTTCAGTCGAATCTCTTCTTGCACCAAGTTGGACCACAAACACTCCCACTTTGGTAGCATCTTCCTCCGATTTATTGAGTCTTGGTAGTTGTGCCAGCTCTTAGGAAGGCCTAGAAGTGCTATGTTGACATGATCGTCTTCAGTAACTGCAACATCGAGACTTCCAAGCTCATCCCGACATTGGGTGAACCTAGTCAAGTATTTTGGTATTGTTCCGTCCTTCTCCATCTTGATTTTCCTGATCTTGTCCTTCAGTACCAACTTCCTGTGGTCACTTTTGTTTTGAAACAAGTCTATCAAGGCCTTCCACATTGCATATGGATTCTCCTTATCGTGGAGGTTCGAGATAATCTAATCTCGAACTCCTTCTAGGATAATCTTTCTCGCCTTTGCAACACATTTCTCCACTCTGCCAGATCTTGAGCATCAATTGGCTTAGGAATATATTTGTCTTTGAATTCCTTCAGACCTTTGTCCTCCAACACTGCCTCCATCTTGTCCTTCCAAGCAATATAGTTCAAACTACCCTCAAGGATATATTCGAGTCTCAATCCGTAGAACAACATCCTGATGGCTCTAAAGTATGATACTGCAAATTCGATTTCACTTGCAAAATACAAAATCGTATTCTCCTATTCTATAGTGATTTAAATTTGATACCATGTAGAAATTCCTTGTAGATTCAAATTGCTAATTGTAATTTACTAAAACAATAGATTTGAATCTACTCTACTAATCAGTGGAAACAATTAAACGATCATGAAATCATGAAGCATACAAGAGAAACAATTCAATCAACACATAACATAATGATTTCCTGGGGAAAGCCACAACCAAAAACCCCTACTATCTCTATATTGCATTATCAGAAAATATGAGAAGATACAATTCTTTGCTCAAGCCCAAGAAACCTTTGCACTATCTCTATCTATCTCACAACTTCCTAGACAAGCCCAGGCCAATACTTAACCAATTTTCCACTTGCCCAAGTCCCTATTTCCTTGCACTATTCCTCTGAGAATTAGTCCACTATTAATTAGGGAAATTCCTCAATAGGAATTTTGCAATCCTCATAGGCACTCCTCTAACAACACACATCACTTGTATAATTTAGATTATTATACAACTGATATTACACTGTCCCTGACTCCAATCTCAATTGGGTCTTTCTCTGATCTAACATGGCTGAGTTAATTATGAGTGAATCTTTAGTTTATTGGTTGATCACTGTAGGAAACAACACACCCCACTGCAAGAAGCACCATACTAGTAGATCTCCCACTAGTTCCTCCAACAATTGGAACTAGTTTAACTGATTTTAACTTAGTTAGGCCAAATTAATCAATTACAATCTCAAAATAAACCCAACCAGGGATCCTATAATGTAGGAGACACTCTACATGACTCTATTTTGACCCTCAACTAGAATTAACTGAGCCAACTATGTTAAATTAACTTAGTTAACTAATACAAGTTGTCATAAGATGTGGAATTACAATTTTATTCCCAACTTAATTCAAGGACAAAATAAAATTAGGATTTTCTTGTTTCATTTTCAAAAGTGATCTCCTTAACATAATGTAACCATTATATTTGTGTATGTGTGATTGTCTTAATCAATGAATGCAGCGCTGTGGCAACCTTAAGTGCTCCTCACTTGAGGGTTGTGGGTTTCATTCTCAATTTGATTTGTCTTCCTATTCTTTTAGTTGGTATCACATTGTTAGGAGATAAAGTTGTGTTTTGGCTACTTGTTGTGAGTGCGAAGAGTAAGTTGACCTATGTGTGGAGGATTCAATGTATTTGTGCTAACAATCCTCAAAATAAATCAATGAGATCGATGTTCAATCAAATTTTGATCCCTAACTGCTTGATCACAGCTCAGGTTGTGAGAGTTGTGGGTTGCTGACATTATTGGGTTGAGTCACTACAAGTCTCTATAGATCTCCTGATTCAAGATTCTAAAAGAGTGCAGTGAAGAGTCGCCTGGTGAAGCACATGGAGGTGTTAGGAGATAAGATTGAATTGTAAGTGTTGGAGGTTGTTCTTACTGATGAAGAGCCTATCCATCTAAATATTTGTGGCACGATTTATTTGTGCCACAATCTTTAGACTCGAGGTCTTTGAGTGCTAGAGGCTGAGTTGTGGAGAGGTTGATTTCTGGCTAGTGAGGTTGATTAAGAGGTTGGTTTGTTGTTTGAAGAGGCTGATTTTCTGTGGAGGTCAGAGAAATGGGCACCTAAGCATTGTTGTATATCACCAAGGGGTTTTGAAGGAAGATAATGATCCGAATTTAAACAGGAACAGAACAAATTATAGATATAACCATAAATACAAAGAGGCAGTAGAAATAACACTTCATTTCATTAATATCAAATATTGAAATGTGCTCACAAACAAAATCGAAATAAGACTAGCTTGGGTGATTGTAGCTTATCTTTGAGAAGATATGTTGCGGCTACAAGCCTCTCAA
The DNA here is from genome assembly GCA_000404065.3 of Pinus taeda. Lineage (NCBI taxonomy): Eukaryota > Viridiplantae > Streptophyta > Pinopsida > Pinales > Pinaceae > Pinus > Pinus taeda. The sequence goes on from APFE030158622.1 coordinate 113,257, forward strand.
CTATGTTACAATGAGGCTCCAAGGCCTATTTATTATTGAGAAACAATGGAAAACCCTAAACATCCAAAACGCTAGGAGATAAAGCACAAAACTATGGGCCCCGTTTGGGTAAATTGGTACATCAACTTCCTGGGGTGGTAACTTTGGCACACGATCTCCATTTGACGCACACAATACCTTGTTAGAAATATCTATCCGGGGACTACAACTTATGTGTAAGAAACATTAGTCCATGACCCATGTTGCTACCAATTTTCTCAAAAAACGTCCTTTAGGGCCTCAAAATGGCTCCAGAAGTTCAGAACCCGAAAAACTACCAAAAATAGTAAATTGTGCTACAAATAAGGAAATTGAAAAAACAGAAAGAAACAATGGTGGGGGTCCAAGTGGAATAGGCGGGTGGCCACCAATATCTACCTAGATCATTCCTCTCCCCTTAGGAAGCAATGGTCCCCATTGCATTGAGTTCCTCCATGAGATGAGGAAACTTCTGCTGAACTTGGTCCCTAGTGAGCGACATGCCCTGGTGAAGCAGTTGGCCTATTTTTAGAAATCGATATAGTTTGATCCTTCGTTGTCGAGTGTTCCTGATCTGTGTGTCCATGATCCGATCAATTGTGGCTTATTCCGTGCAATATGGATTTAAATCTGTAGGGGTGAGCTGTTCTGCAATGTCTGATGTGTCTAGCAATTGTGGGAAGTATGGTCGAAGGCGAACCACATTGAACACTGGGTGCAGGCCAAGGAATGGGGGAATGTTGAGCTCAAATGCATTGTCTCCCACAACTCTGGTAATGGTGTAAGGACCATATCAGAGTGGTCTAAGTTTCCGATAGGCTCCGATAAGGCTTTCCTTTTGCAAATCCAACCGGAATTTGTCGCCCACCTGAAACTTGTGTGGCACCCAATGTTGATCATGTCGTTGCTTGTACTTGGCATTTGATTTCTCCAGAATGTCATGGACCTACTAGTACATATGTTGGATGTGCTCAATGAAGATGTTTGCCTTATCAGTTTCAGACTGGACATGAGCTGAATATGCCGGAGTAGCTGCAAATGGCATGGCCACATCAATGGGACATAATGGATGGAATCGCAAGCCCACTTGAAAAGGGTTGTGTCCAGTCGAGCTGTGGAGAGCCCGGTTATAACTGTGTTGGACATAGGGGAGGCTCTCATCCCATGTGCGTGGATGTTTTGAGTTGTACATGCACAAAATGTGTATGAACATCATGTTGACGACCTCTATCTCGCCATCAATTTGGGGATGGAAAGATGTCGACTTAGTGAGCTTGGTGTCCGGAATCGACCAGAGACTGGACCAAAATGTACTGAGGAACCTGTTGTCCCAACCTGAGATGATAGACTGCGGGATCCTAAAGTGTACCCACACTCTTTCAAAGAAGAGTTTAGCAGTGCCTTTTGTTGTGATATTCTTCTTGTAGGCTGCCATAATGGCCATCTTAGAGAATTTGTCGACGACCACAAAAACACATTCGTTGCCATGCTTAGTAGAAGGAAGGCGTGACATGTAATCCATGGAGATGGATTCCCGAGGTCAACTAGCAGTAGGAAGTGGAGTATAGAGGCCTTGCTTCTTGATGGTCGGTTTGGTAATGGCGTAGGTAGTGCAGGATATGATGTACTTCCCAACATCTTGTCAAAGATTCGACCAATATAAACACTTCTGCAGTACTACCACCATTTTCTTGACCCCGAAATGCCCAACAACCTGACAGTAGTGTGCTTCCCAAATCATCTTGGCATGCTCGCTTGAAGGAACACAAAGGTGTGCCAGGTGACATAATAGGGCATCCAAGAGGTGAAAATCTAGAATTTCCTGGCCCTCCAAGAGCGTCTAGTATGTGTGGCTGAATTCTAGGTCGCTTTTGTAGAGAAGTGGCCAATCAGAAGTCTAGTGCCCCAAAGAATTGAGCACGGTGGTTAACGCCATGATCGATGGTCAGCTGAGACAATCTGCAACATTATTGGTGCTTCCCTTCTTATACATGATATTCAAATGGAATCTTGCAGGTATGTGGACCACTTCTGATGGCGATCATTCTGCAACTTCCCTTGCGTGCGTATGAACTGTAGGGGCCGGTGGTCTATGTGGATGACTGTTTCCTTCCCCAGAATGTAATGCTTCCATTGTTGACAGGACTACACAATGGAATACATCTCTTTTCATAAGTGGGATACTTCTGCACTGTGTCTGAAAGTGTCTCACTGTAATATGCCGTTGGATGCCTCTGTTGAGTAAGTACTACCCCAATAGCATAGTCAGAGGCATTTATCTTGATCTCAAATGGTTGTTGCAAATATAGTAATGTGAGCACTGGTGCAGAGCAGAGGTGATGTTTCAACTCTGTGAATGCCTTCTGTTGAGACTCAGACCAAAAGAATTTTTCTTTCACTCCTCCCTTGGTGACTTGACTCAAGGGCCAAGTGATATGAGAGAATCCCAACATGAACCTGCAGTAGAAATTGGCAAGACCCAGAAAGCTGCGGAGTTCTTTCAAAGTGGTTGTAGCTGGCCAATCCCGAATGACTTGGATCTTCGGTAGATCCACATGCACCCCCCGTTCATCAATAATGTATCCCAGATACTTAACCTGGGTCATGCCAAAAGTTCATTTCTCCAAATTTTCACATATCTTGTGTTGTTGTAGTGTCTGGAGAACCTGTCGGATGTGGGGGAGGTGCTCTTCCCAACTCTGGCTAAAGATCAGGATGTCATCCAAGTATACCACTACAAATGAGTTTGTGAATGGCCACAAGATGTCATCCATCAGCCTCATGAAGGTTGCAGGAGCATTCGTCAACCCGAAAGGCATAACCAACTATTCGAAAAGGACCTCCTTGGCTTTGAAGGTAGTCTTCCACACATCTAAGGGTTCGATTGGTACCTGTTGATATCCTAATTTCAAGTTGATCTTGCTGAAATATTTTGCCCCCTTCAGTTGGGCCAAAAGGTCATCAATCCATGGGATCGGGTACCTATTCTAGATAATGATCTTGTTCAGCATCCAATAGTCAATACAGAGTCTCCAAGTCCCATCCTTGTTTCGTACCAACATGATCGAGCTCCCAAAGGGCGATGAACTCGGTTGGATGTGACCTTTCTGCAGTAGCTCCTGAATCTGCCTCTTGATTTCATCATTCTCCAGAACTGAGCGTTGATAGCTTGGTCCATTGGGCAGCAACACACCTGGGGTCAGATCAATGGAGTTCTTGACCTGACAGTGTAGAGGCACCCTTGCGGGGGAGGTGAAGATGTCCTCGTACTCCTCCACAACCTTGTCCATCTGTTGTTTTTGTGTGGAGAGGCCCTATCTAGAGGTCGTGGCCACCGTCTTCTTCTTTCCATGAGGGCATATCATCAGGAAAATGAATTTCTGGGTTTTGGAAATGAGCTTACTGCATTGTTTTGTGGTGGCCAAAGAGATGGTGGTAGGCAATGCTACCGCTAGTATCTTGTACAACTTATTTCCAAAAGTAACAATAACAGCACGAGGCCTTGACTCATACACAATATGTCACTCCATAAGTATAGTTGGCCTAATAATACATCACAAACAACAAGGGAGAAACGTCAGATAATACCTCATCCATGAAGGGATTGATGTTGTATGGAAGGTGGCATTGCTGGCTCATGCGAAGATCCTGTCCTTGGTGAAGCCACCCAATGGTATACGGTTGTGGATGTGTTGTGGTTGGTAAGCCCAACCACTTCACAACCTTTGCTGAAATGAGGTTCTTTTGGCTCCCGCTGTCGATAATGAATTGTAGGGCGGACTCTTTACCCACATCTGGGAGTGGAAGAGGCACTCCTCCTCCTATGGATCTTCGGGTTCTTCCTTCTAGATCTTCATGGTGGAAATTGTGGCATTCGGCTCCGCATCAATAATCTGCTTCCCTTTGTCATTCCCCTTGTCAGGGTTTGACTCAGAGTTGGAACATGCATCTAATTCTTAAGCCTCTAGCTCAACCACTAGTGATTGCTTGGCCCGACACTCACTTGTGTTGTGAGTGGAGCTCTTATAGAACTCACCCCACTTTCCCGGGTACTTCTTCGGCTTTGTGGTTTTGTTCTTTGCTTGTGGCTTTGGCAGGTTGTCCTCGACTGCCCCGCCTTGGCTTTGTCCTTTGTTTTGTGGTTTGGGGGCACCTTTCGCTTGCTTTGGATTCGTAGATCCAAAGTCTCGCTTCTTCTGTTTAAACTTTTGCTCGATCTTGACGGCATATCGGTATGTCATGTCGAGCGAGGAGATGTCCAAGAACTCCATCTCATCCTAGATGTACTTGTGTAGGCAACCGCAGTACTTGAGAACCAAATGATTCTTATAATCCTTCATACCAAAATTTGTGCGAAGGGTATGAAAAACATTGGTAAACTGTGGCACATCTTGGTCCCTTCCTCATCGCAGCATTGTCCACTTTATGTATATATCCTCATAGCTCCTGACAGGGTAGTACTGCTCCTTGATGGCATCCCGGAAGGAGTTCCAAGTGGGTGCGGCTGAAAACAATGAGTTTGTACTTTCATCTTTATGCTCACAATAGGTTTCCCACCAGTCCTTGACGTGGGTGGCTGCTTTGAGAAGTGAAAAAGTGATATTTTCCCCGTTGGAAAAATCATGAATTGAAAAATATCCTTCTAGTAGATTTTAACCATTTATCTACAATATCTACATCTATGTAACCCTCAAATATGGGAATGTCAAAGTTAACTTGTACCTTAAAGGGTGTGGTGCTTCCAGAGTAGCTACCAGAAGTAGATGCATCGCCCTTGGGCAGCCGTTGAAGGATCTAGGAAAAGTTGTCCATCAACGCATTCTTTTATCGCTCGAGGGCTTCTTCGAGCAAGATTTTGATAGGATCTCCTGCCCTCTCATCTTTCTTTTCATCCACCATGGGAGGCCGTTGGGATTTTCGAGGCTGGTCTTGTAAAGGTTTGACCAGTTCAAGCCCTAACTCCTTATATCCCGACCTCATTGGGGACATGCAAAGAAAAAATAGAGAAAGAGTAGACCGCTCAGATACCACTGATCCAAATTTAAATAGGAACAAAACAAATTATAGATATAACCATAAAAACAAAGAGGTAGTAGAAAGAACACTTCATTTGATTAATATCAAATACTGAAATATGCTTACAAATAGAATGGAAATAACACTAGCTCGGGCGATGGTAGCTTATCTCTGAGAAGAGATGTGGCAGCTACAAGCCTCTCAACTGTGTTACAATGATGCTGCAAGGCCTATTTATTATTGAGAAACAATGGAAAACCCTAAACATCCAAAAACCTAACCCTAGGAGATGAAGTGCCAAACTATAGGCCACATTTGGGTAAATTGGTACATCAACTTCCTCAGGTCGTAACTTTGGCATACAATCTCTGTTTGACATGCACAATACCTTGTTAGAAAGATAAATACCTTGTTAGAAAGATATATCGGAGGAATACAACTTTTGAGTGTGCAACATGGATTGTAAAAGCTTCGTTTAGGGCCTCAAAATGGCTCTGGAAGTTCAGGACTCAAAAAATTGCCAAAAATAGTAAATTGTGCTACAAATAAGGAAACTGAAAAAATTGAAAGAAACAATGGGGGGGGGTCCAAGTGGAATAAGCAGGTGGCCACCAATATCCACCCAGATCAGATAGTGTTTGAATGTTTTGTGGCTATAACCCCATCAAATCGGTGTGATATCTATGATATGTGTAGCTAATTTTGTTGATTTTTTAAAGCATTTGGAGAGCGGAGTTGGATGGTGTAGTGAGACTAGAGTTAGTGTTGATTTATTTTTGGAGAGTGCTCATTGCAAAGAGCATTGTTGGTTCCCAGTATTGAGACACTCGTTGTCATAGTAGAATTAGGCAAGCCATACCAATGAAAGGATGAGAGCAGTGCAAAAAATGTAGTGATGGGTGAACAATGCCAACGAATTCCCGTGGAGATCTTCCCAATGCATTTACCAGAGAACTATGGTCTAATTTGTATTTGTTTGGTCAATTCAGCCTGTAACAGTGTGTGACCTATGTTGATGGTGTGATAACTTCAGATTCGAATTAACCTGCATTTCAATGCATCCCACCATGTCGAAGAGTGTGTTGGAGTTAGTCAACAACACTAGTAAAAAAGGGCATGATTTCTTTTGCATTTTTTTTTTAAGGAACGTGGAGTGGCGCCTACCATGAGGCCCTCCATTGCAAAGTGACACCCAAATTTTTTTTTTTAAGAAGGTGGGGGTCATTCCGCAGTTTTATAAGAGGTTTTATATTGCTTTAAGGGGAGAGCCCATTCTATTTTTTTTTTTAAAGAAGAGGGAGTCATCATATAATTTCTAAAAAGAGGTGTTATTTTTTTTAGGCTTATTAAATTTTTTGGATTTAATTTAAACTCTGAAAGCTGTTGGAGGTCCTCCTGAAAGATATTGGGAGAAGATGACGGATCCACTTGTAGAGACATATGTAAATGAAGCAAATAAATTGGATGGAATGAACTACATCAACTGGAAATTCAAGCTCTAAACATTGTTGGAAGGTTATGGAGCTTAGACCATCATGACGTGAGAAGAATAAAAACGTGTTGCAGGCTCGACATTTGCATCAATTCAGGACTGCGAGAAGCGGGAGAACAAATAAAAGGTATTATTAAGAATGTCTGTGAAAGATAATGTAATTTCATATATTCGTGATTGTCAGACCTCCAATGTGAACTAGAATGCGTTGAAGGAGTTGTATGAAACTCAAAATACAAATCAAGTCTTGTTTCTGAAGAGTAAGCTTATGTATATTAGAATGGAAGAGAATGAATTTGTTAGTGTCTTTATTTCCAGAATTCAATATTTGAAAGATAACTTTGGGAGATATAGGAGAATCAATTCCTGCTACAGATCTTGTGATAATCACTTTAAATGGAATGTCAGAGGACTATCAGATGTTTATTACAGGTCTTGCAACAAGGGAGAAAGCACCAAAATTTGAGGAATTGAAAGGCATATTGTTGCAGGAAGAAGAGAGGCACAAGAATTTGAAGCCTATGACTCCAATTTGGTACTTGTGGCAAAGAAGAATTTCTTCAAAGGGAAACAAGGAGGAGCAAGTAAAGGTGGAAGCTCATCTTAGAAAAGGCCATTTTGAAATCAAATCAAGGTATATCATCTGTTAAAAATGACTCTAAATTAAATGTCTTTATTGTGGTAGAAGTGGGAATCTAGCCAAAGATTGTTATAAGAAGAAAAGTCATGAAGCTAGACATACTAAACATAAAAGACATTAAGGTCATTTTCTAGGAGAAGGCCTGAATTCTGATCTAAAAAATCTTAAGTTGTTTATGTCTAATGTTGTGTTGTCCACTGGAATGGATGATGTTAACGCTTGTCTTTTGGACTCTAGAGCTTCAATCCATATGACGTGCAATAAGAACTGGTACGAAAACCTCAAGGAAATAAGAAATGGAAGTAGCATCTATCTTGGTGATGATCGCGCATATCAGATTATGGGATATGGAGATATTCCAGTGACCTTACCAAATGGAAGTGTCAGGCACATTCATAATGTTATGTATGTGTCTGGGATTAAGAAAAAAAAAATTCTCTATGTCTACAATTATAGATCAGAATTTGAAGGTTGAATTCTTCAAAACACATTGCATAGTGAAATATTTGTTGGATCACTGCAAACTTTTGCTTCAGGAGTCAGAGTTGGAGGCCTGTACAAGCTTTATGTCACAAGAAAAAGTCATCAAGCACTGAATTCTACAACTATGTCAACAGAAAGTCTTTGGCGTCAGAGGTATGGTCACATCGATTGTCACGATTTATTGTTGCTACATAAACAAAATATGGTTGAAGGACTCCCTATGTTAAAGAATGAATATGTTGCTTGTGAAGGTTGTGCACTAGGAAAAATTCACAGAGATCAATTCCCCTCTAATTGTGATAGGAGGAGAAGAGATGTATTAGAAATTGTGCATTTTGATGTTTGTGGACCCATGTAGACCAGATCCCTACGAGGTGCCTATTATTTTCTATTTTTTATTGATGATTGAAGAAGGTACACTTGGGTGTACTTCCTCAAGAAAAAGAGTGATGTTTTTTAGTATTTCAAAGAATTCAAAAACATGCAGAGAAGCAGACATGGAAGTTTATAAAAATCCTCTGTTCAGATCAAGGGGGAGAATAAAGAACGGGGAACTTCATTAAGTAATGGAAAGATCACAGAGTAATGCAGCAATTCATAGTACCCTACACTCCACAACAGAACAATGTTGCAGAAAGGAAAAATAGGACATTGGTGCTGTGTGAATGGAGTATGATCAAAGGTAAGAACCTCTGAAATGTGTTTTGGGTAGAGGCCATTAGTACTGTTGTTTATTTAAATAATAGAAGTCCAACAAGGTATATTGATTTCAAGACCCCATTCCAAGCCTTATATGGCTTTAAACCAAGAATTCATCATTTGAGGATATTTGGGTGTAAGGCCTTTACACATATTCTGAAGAAGAACATAAATAAACTTGATGCTAAAGTTATCAAATGTATTTTTGTAGGATACTGTTCATAATTTAAAGCATATAAAATGTTTGATCCATCTACTCACAGAGTGTTTGTGAGTAGTGATGTAATTTTCCATGAGCAGGAAGATGAAGCCAACAAGTATGAAAACTATGAAAGATGGCACATTCTTCCTAAAGTTGAAGAAAATAAAGCACAAGAAAAAGAAGAAGACAATGAGTAGCAAAATCCCGAGGGAAAATCAAGCGATATAGACATCACCCACAGTCAAAGCCCAATAAAAAGTGGAGAAGTACTTTCAATGAAAAAGGTGAAAACAATAAAGTGAGAAGGAGATCTACTCAGAAGATTCGTCTAACTGAAAGATATAAGGACCATGCCCTCATGAATAGTGTTTTGATTTTCATAGAACCCATGAGTGTTAATGAAGCTAATGAAATTGAATAGTGGAGGAAAGCAACGGAGGAAGAGTATGAATCTATAATTAAAAATAAAACTTGGGAATTTACTGAATTGCCTAAAGGAAAAGAGCACATAGGGTGCAAATGGTTATACAAATCGAAGTTTAAAGCATATGGAAGTATAGATAAATATAAAGCTAGATTGGTGGCAAAAGGGTACTCACAAAGGGAGAGTATTGATTGTGAAGAAACATTTGCACCTATAGCTAAATTAAATACTATTAGATTGTTAATTTCATTAGCTACAAAGTACCATTGGATTTTGCACTAGTTAGATGTAAAATTTGCTTTTCTGAATGGTGATTTAAAGGAGGGGTGTATTTGACACAACCTGAAGGGTTTGTGAAAAAGGGGCAAGAACATTTGGTTTGAAGATTAAAGAAATCCTTGTATGGGCTAACGCAAGCGCCTAGGCCATGGTATGAAAATATATATTCCTTCTTTCCTTAGTAGGGTTTTATGAGGAGTCAAAGTGATCCAAATTTGTTTATACCAATTTTGATGCAAAGGGGCATGTAGTACTGATTTATTTGTATGTTTATGACCTAATTATTATAGGAAATTCAATCAAACTTTCTGATGGAATTAATGAGCAGATGTCACAAGTATTTGAGATGAAAGATATTGATGAATTACATCACTGTCTAGGTCCTGAACTATGGAGAGATGCTGGCCATAATTTTGTTACTCAAGGTAAGTATGTTAGAGAAGTGCTTAAAAGGTTTAATGTGGATAAGTGAAAAGCTGCTTTTGTTCCAATGCAGTAGAATGAGAAACTACATTTTGATGATGGCTCTGTTAATTTTTCGTAATGCTACATTGTTCTTTGCTTTGATAATTCATTTCTTCACTAATACATTAAGTTCACCCCAAACCATTAATACAGTATTCAGATCTACACCATTATTCATCAGCATATGAAATTATATATAAAGAACAACATCATCATCATAAATGTAGTGGAACGTAAAGGAACAATAGAAGAAAATCATGCACACACATAGAGACACCAAGATTCGTCCAAGGCCAAGGAAAAACCCACTATGGGGGAAACCCTTGCAAATATTCTTCTTATTTGATCATCATCAAATGATTCAGAAAAAGGGAGTACAATGATCCATAACTTTATCTATGCAACAAAACAACTATGATATCCATGAAACAAATCTAATCATCCTTATAATCACAACCCTGATTCTGAGGACTATAGTGTGTTGTCACTGACTGTAGTCAACTACTGGACACTGCTGTCACTATGCTGAACACTGCAAAACATTGTTGTCACTAAGTGAAATCTCCAAAATACTGAAATCTCATCTGTGAGTCTTGAATGCAGGGAGGAGGAGTTGTGCGAGCATCTATAGCAGTCCTAGATGCTCTCTGCAGAACTGGAAGATTGCGTCCAGAATAGATCTGGATGCTCCCAAGTGAACTGGATGAGGGCGTCTGGGGTCAAACATACCCATATCTGCCTTAAACCTTGGACACTCTCATAAGGCTTTTGTGGGAGCATCTATGGCAGCCCGAATGCTCTTAGGACATACTGTGCATGCGTCTAGGGACCAAACTAAGCAACGAAACCACTAGCCTCCCGGACGCTCCCATAACAGTCTGTGCTAGTGTACAAGGCTCCCTCGATGCTTTCACGGCCACTGTGTGCCAACATCCATGGACTAAAATGCCCAGTCCTATGCTAGCACCCAGGAATTAGAAAACACTAGATCAGTGCAAGCTTTGACCTTGTAGTTTTAGACCCTTTGCGTGAACTTTCCTCTGCCAAACCTATGAGAAACAAGAAAATAAGATAATAGAATATGGCTTGATCAATGTTTCCAAATGAGCTTGAGGTATCTTTTGTTTATAGGAATTCATGAGGGTCTACTTGGGTTTGAGGCAAGCTTGTCCAATTTAACATGTGCTTAGGGTTGACCCATTCCATAATACATGTATGAATAAAATAATTCAAAAATCAACTTTCTCTTGACCAAATAGGGTGATCTTTAGGTCGATTTTGGTCCTCTCGAAAAGAGGAATCTAATGAAATCATCATATTGGTCATAATACGAATTCTAAAACACAGAAAATAAACAATGCGAGAGCATAACACATATACACAGAGATTTTCCCCTAGATCCCAAGACTGGGACTACTAGCTTGATTTTTCATTATGTTCCTTTCAATGTTATAATACATATTTATACATGTTGAAGCATCCAATACCATGGACTGAAAACCATCACGTCCAATACCATGGACCGAAAGCCATCGCGCCCAAAAAACATGTGCGAAAATCATGCACAAAACCATAGGTGGGTCCACCCAACCTAACATAGGGTCCAAAACCAAAATTTTCTGGGGCGCTGTCCCAAACCCCATAAAGTGGGGTTACGGGTACACCTAAAACCCCTTGTGACCCCCCCCTCTAACCCCCGATTAACTACGTGGGCTAGTCGTGGAAAGAATATAACACAACCCAGCATTCCCCACTTATTGTTTTCTTTCCACAGGGGGCCACAAGACAGCTTAGTCATTTATCCAGCCTTGCAACGCCCATTGTTTCTCTACACCTAGAGAACTTCTCAGAGCTCACAGATTTTGTCAATGCATCTACAGTATTCTTCAAAGTGTCCACCTTTACCAACAACACCTTTTTGTCTTCTATCATATCCCTCACAAAGTGATAATTAACATCAATGTGCTTTGTCTTTGAATGATATGCAAGGTTCTTTGCTAAGACAATTGCACTTTGGCTGTCACAGTCTATCCTTATAACTTCCTGTACTAACCCCATACTTGAACACAATCTCTGCAACCAAACTGCTTCCTTGTTTGCATGAGTGGCTGCCATATATTATGCCTCTGTAATTGATAGTGCCACTACATATTGTTTCTTACTCATCCAATTGACTGCACCTTCAAATAGGTTAAACACATACCCACTTGTAGATCTTCTCTGATCCAAATCTCCAACCCAGTCTGCATCAACAAAGCCAC
>APFE030158622.1:125898-212803 GCA_000404065.3 Pinus taeda
AACAACAACAGATAAAAGTAATCTAATAGAAGTTACCATTGGCAACAGGAGAAAAAATATCACCAAAATCAATTCCCGGCACCTGGGAATAACCTTTTGCTACCAACCGAGCTTTGTATTTCTCCACCTTCCCTTCTGCATTGTCTTCTTCTTGAACACCCATTTGCTGCCAATGGGTTTCCTTCCAGCTGGCAACTCCACCAGATCCCAAGCCTCATTTTTGTGCAAAGATGCCATTTCATCAACCATGGCCTCTTTCCAGACTTTTCCATCTGAATCCACTACTTCCTTCACAGTTCTAGGATCATCATCAGTAACAGACAAAGAAAAATTTGAACAGAAAGCAGATACTATACCTTTCTGGTTGCCTTCTTTCTCGAACTGATCCTCTCACAGCCGGAGTTTGTGGCTCTTCATCTTCTGATTCCTCCTCTGCTACGGAGTTTTATTCTTCCTCCTTTAGTTCAAACTCTATCTTCATGGGTTCCTTTGGTTGGACTTCATGTTTAATAACATCTTTCACCTCTCTAAACACCACATCTCGACTATACACAACCTTCCTTGTTACTGGGTTCCAAAGCTTATAACCCTTTCAACCATCCTTATACCCAATAAAGATGCACTTTTCAGATTTACTATCCAACTTGGTTCGTTTCTCCTTTGGAACATGTACATATGCATCACATCCAAATACCCTCAGATGTGAAAGAGAAGGGTTCTTACCAGTCCATACCTCTTGTGGAGTTCTTATCCTCCAACGCTTAATGAAGGTTGATCTGTTGACTAGGTAATTATTGTCTCCACCGCCTCTACCCAAAATTCCTATCCTAACCAAACACCATTAAGCATGGCTTCTTGCCCTTTCCATTAACGGTCTTTGTTCATTCTTTCTACCAACTCCATTTTGCTGAGGTGTATATGGAGTAGTCTTATTTCGTGCTATACCACACTTCTTACAAAATTCTTCAAATTCCTTGCTGCAGAATTCTCCACCATTATCTGTCCTCAGTACCTTTATCTTCTTCTCTGTCTGATTTTCCACCAGAGCCTTAAATTCTTTAAACCTGTCAAAAACTTTAGATTTCTTCTTAAGGAAATATATCCATGTATTCCTTGAGAAGTCATCTATAAATGATACATAGTACATAGACTTACCCAGTGATGGGACCTTCACAGGTCCAAACACATCACTGTGCACAAGCTCTAATATCTGTTTCGTCCTCTTACCACCAGAGGGGAAACTCACCCGATTCTGCTTCCCATATACACAATTTTCAAAGAAATCAAAATCCAGAGAGCTATTACTCATACCATCTACCATACCTTTACCATGAAGTATTCGAAGGCCCTTCTCTCAATATGTCCAAGCCTTTGATGCCACAACATGGTCTTCTCTCCAGAGGCCACTAGATTTTCTGCTCCACTTTCAGGAACCACAGAACTGTTGCACCCATCAACAACAATGCTACCTTGAAGCCTGTACATAGTTCCAATCTGAACTCCCCACATCAATACCAATGCTCCTCGAACCATCTTACAGGTATCCTTCTCAAACACTGTTTTTACACTTGCATCATCCAGCTTGCTTACAGAAATCAGATTTCTGGCCAATGCACGAATATGTAGAACACATGGAAGTGTTCTAACCCTTCCACTTTTCAACTTAAACTTTACTTTTCCACGACCAACGATTCTAGCCTTCCTATCATCCCCTAAGAAGACATCACCACCATCGTATTTCTCATGCTCGCATAACCACTCTCTATGGGGATTGAAGTGAAAGGATGTACTTGAGTCAATCAACCATGCCTCATGATCTACATGTGTACTTGAAGAAGCCAAGTACACATCCCCACCTTCATCTGAGGTGGTTTTTGCCTGTGCAGAAGGAGCATCATCAGATCGCTTTCCTTTGTTAGGAGCTTTAGATTTACAGCCCCTTTTGCAGTGCCCTTCCTTTTCGAATTTCCAGCACACCACCTTTACAGGTTTTCTTGGAGATTTAGATCTCCCACTCGATGAATTATTTTTGTTTCTGTTCTGGGACCGTCCTCGTACAGACAAGGAATCACCATTCTGGCTCTCCATATTTTTTCATCTCATATCCTCCGTCAGCAAGGCTGAGATTATTTCATCAAACTGCAAGGCAGTTGCATTGCTACCTATTGCAATAACCAGACTATCCCACGAATCTGGTAGAGAACACAACAAACTGATGCACTTATCTTCATCTGAAATTTTAATATCAACAAATGCTAGATGACTTACCACAGTATTAAATGCATTTAGATGCTCTGTCACTAAGTCTCCATCTTTCATCCTCAGGTTATAGAGATTTTTCCATAGGAACAATTTATTCACTAGAGACTTAGATTGGTACAAAGTGCCTAACTTGTCACACAAAGCCTTAACCATAGCTTCCCCTGATGCATTCAACAATACTGAATCTAAGACACACAATCGTATTGTGCTCTTTGCCTTCTGATCCAACTTCTTCCATTCTTCATCAGCCACTCCATTTGGTTTAGTACCTGGATCTACTGCGATCCACTGTTCTTTATCCACCAATAGATCCTCCATCTTGAGTTTCCACAACTCAAAACTTTGACCATTAAATTTCTCGATCTCTATCTTTCCACTGCTCGCCATCTTCTTTCACCAACATAATCAATCTCGCAGATCTCCCACTGAATAGGGTCTACCACACGCCCGAGCGAAATCCCTTAGCAACAGAGGTGTCCCCTTGAAGCCAAAACAACTCTGATACCAAATGTAGGTTTTAACCCCGTACAGAAATTACCTGCATACGAATTCTAAACCACAGAAAATAAACAATGCGAGAGAATAAAACACATATACACAGATATTTTCCCCTGGATCCCAAAAGTGGGACTATCAGTTTGATTTTTCATTATGTTCCTTTCAATGTTATAATACATATTTATACATGCTGAAGCTTCCAATACCATGGACCGAAAACCAGTGCGTCCAATACCATGGACTGAAAGCCATCGCATCCAAAAAACATGTGCGAAAATCATGCACAAAACCATAGGTGGGTCCCCCTAACCTAACATAGGGTCCAAAACCAAAAATTTTCGGGCGCTGCCCCAGACCCCATAAAGTGGGGTTACAGGTACACCTCAAACCCCCTGTGATCCCTCCCTCCCCTCTAACCCTCGGTTAACTACATGGGCTAGTTGTGGAAATAATATAACACAACCCAAAAATATGAGTTGTCCAAGGTGGAATTTGACCGCAATTGCAAAAGTTAACACTCCCTCTCAACTAGGGAGAATTCCACTTGTGAATATCTATCCATCGATCGATATGCCATTCTAGTGTCTTCAGGTGTCATCACATATCATCCCTGATCATATTTTTCATGTATACATCATGATATGACCACCTCAAGTATCTCATCATCACAAATCATCAATGTACATCTCGATATAGCCCTTTCTTATTCCGTCTTATCTCTTGATTATTCCTACTTGTATGCTGAACATTCTCGAATCTAAAATAAGAAGAATTTCTTACGGAGGCGTTCTTAAGCTACCACCCTCTATGCA
This sequence comes from Pinus taeda, assembly GCA_000404065.3. NCBI lineage: Eukaryota > Viridiplantae > Streptophyta > Pinopsida > Pinales > Pinaceae > Pinus > Pinus taeda. Next base: position 129,471 of record APFE030158622.1, read on the forward strand.
TCAAGATGCTACCTAGAACCTCTGCCAGTGGGCTGCTACTCAAAATCTCATCATCAATCGTCATCAAAGAGCATATCATCAACAAGCATATCTCAACCTCGAACCACATCGAGGAACACATATTGACTTGGAATCTCATGGGGCAGTTATACATATACAACCCCATATCGAGAAATAGGATATCAAAACACACAAGGGAGCACATCTTGACCTTGGGACCACATCAGGGAGCTCAATCCCAACCTGGAATTGCATAGGGTTATCTCAACCCATCCTATTTCCTATTTTTCTTCCCATGGATGACCCTAGATATTCATGTGGTAGAACACCTCCATCATAATCAACTTGGGTTGTGCATCCCAAATACACTTTGAACTCGTTGGAAAAATGAGGAGTGGTATTCCCGACCAGCCCGACTTGTGGGTATGATGCCAACTTGAGTATACTCTGCAATGACCAAACATGGGAGCAACATTCGCTGAGCCTATGAAGATAGGGGAGCAACATATTCAACCCTATGGGTAACAGATAGGGGTCATACCCTATTATCTAGAGTTTCCTCAACCCCAGGAGCCCTCTATCTCAATTCGTCACCCTGGGAGCTCAGACGGGGAGGAAGAGTTGACTTAGTGTCCTCAATTAGCGCTACTCTCATCATACTCAAATATGGTATCAACTTGCCTCAATAGAAGTTGTTTCCTGTTCATACATGATATCAAATCAAATATCATGTTAGATCATAAATAATCATATAAATCACAAAAGGATACCATAATCATCCTCCCTCTCTAGGAGGTTCTAACCACAAGCCTGAGCTTGTTTCCAACAAGTGCATAGTCTCAATATATGAGAGTATCTCAGTCCCAACCATAAATATGTGATTTTATGCCAATCATATCACACTATATTTCATCAAAATGTATCAATGTCATATCCAGATCATGCTCATACAAATCTCTAAGGAGATTCTTCATCTTGCCTCATAACTAGACATGCTAGTAACATCGTACTCATCCTCAATCATACTATGGAACTCTCATCCAAGATATCATGGCAGATATCATTCTAAAGAAGCATCCAAATGTGCTTAAGAATATTTTATATCAACAACAATACATCCATGCAGTCACATATCATAGGATAACTACCTGCCTCAAAAATATAATATCTCATGCAAATATTTCAAAGGATGCTCGATGGAAACTCTATGTGAATGAAGCAACTCACTCATGAATTTATTCAAGTCCTATGCACATACACACACACACAAACATATATATGTATGTTCAAAAAGGAACATCAATGCTTCAATCAACAGTCAAATTCCATGTCAAGTTCAACAACATATTTGAACTTCAAATCGGAGTATCCAAGGATTTGCATTTTCATAATTCAAAAACATTTTCCAATAGCTTTGAAATATATACTTTCTTTTCCAAATTCCAGAAATTGATTCATAATGCCATGATACATCATTTTGAGCTTTAGAATTTATCTCCCTCTGATTTAGATCATCAGAGGCTCATTACCTGTCAAGAGTAGACCATCAAGATATAAAACCAAAACCATAATCAAATTCAAATCCATACCTTGGAACTCATCATCCTAACTTTATCAGATAACTGTCAAATATAGATATATCTAGATCGGGGAGCTTGCTTCATGCAATGCTCTAACTATAATTCCTTGCTAATCCACCATAATCAACCTTACATAAATCAATGTTGTACCATCACATCAACAGAGTCAGCTTATCAAAGTTTCGAAGTCAGATCACAACCCTTATCAAAGGCATCAACATCACAGCATCAAGTCTTTCAACTAGGATACAGAGAGAGATCATATCAAGTTGTGACTTCATTTATTATTATTCCAACAAGTTGTCAACAACCATGCATTATCAATCCGAACTTTATCAAGTCATTCTCATAATCATAATACAAGTCATTTATGTCACTAGGTGCAAATACATACACCAAGGATGAGTCATGTAGGTTCCATTTTCATTCTGATTCACAACTATCATTACCTCAACCATTGTGCTAGGAACAAGGAGGAAAATACAAAACCATTCTTTTGAATACCCACATAAGTCATTGAAGGTCACTATGCCCACATAACATTGACATCAGGGAAAATCAACAATTGTCAAATCAAATCATTAGTCATCAAGTCAAGTCCAAATTTGTTATCATAGAGAGATGTATGGTCAAAGGATATCTCAATCATCAATTCAAAGTTATTGTCAAGTATCATGACAACACATTTTCATCTATATCAATCAACCAAATCATGCCAACCTCTTGTAGCACAAACATAGTGACCTATCTATATGTATGTCTTGGTCACCTGTAAACACAAGTTCATTCTGCATATTCATATTATGGAAAACATTCAATATTTTCCTTCTTTCACATCTTGTTATCTGCAACACATCTGTGGAACTGACATCTTCTAGGTGACCAACCGAATTCATGTACAATACTTCATTTTTATGTGATCAACAATTTAACCCAACAACTTTAGAAATCAGATTATAGTGGTAGAATATGTCAAAGACACCTTGGTTCAGAGTTCAAACAACTACAGAAAGCTTCAGATGATGGTCAACTGTAGTCAAACCCCTAGATTCTCCCTTAAAGTTAGCATGGGAGCATCTTTAGCTACTTGGACCTAGCTGGGACTTAGCATGCATGCGTCCAGGGATGCGATTTCCTCATTCAGTGCCTGTGTCTGGAGCAGAAACCCTAATTCCTGTACAAGCTTCAGATTTGAGACTTTGCTACAGATCAATTATGTCAGATGCCCATAAATCATACTTCAACCATACAAAATTCAAATAGTAATAAGAGTAATAATCTTGAGAAGAGATTCTCCCTCTGACTCGAAATCTACTTAATTTATCTTCATTCATGTCATCAACCTGTCTCTACTAGAGTCATGCAACAACCGATCTATTAGATCATAAACACATATCTATCATGGATATGACATCAATCTTTGATCAAAGGTTAGACTCAAAGCATCATATCTCAAAGATTATGAGCACTTTCTGTCAAGTCACTTCATCAAGTTAGGGCATTCAGCTTTTCCATATGTTATCAATACGTGACCACATGTAGTAAGAGATCTAGAATATCAATCTCATAGTTACACCTCTAACATCATGCTTATCATGATCAATGAGATCAAGTTAGGTCATTCAATAAAAAATTACCAAAACAACAAGAGTGTCAATATCTCTTTCCATATGCTTTCATCATGCTTATCACAAGCATTATCAACAGACTCATGTATAGGAGTCAATGAGCTATCATTCTATATAAAATCCATCATGACAAGTAGCAAAAGTATCATATAGTAGAGTCAAGGTGTTGGCCTTATTTATAGGATCAATATGTCCAACAGATGGATGTTAGCCAAACATTAAGTGTATCAATGTATTAACATTAGATAGACTCACAAAATTCAAGAATGTCAAAATCTTCAACACTAGGTGGATCATTTCATCATAGGAAACATCATCCAAGTCACTTTCATATGCATGTATGAGTCATCAAAGAAAGAGACATTCTCATCATACCTTAGGGCTTACCAAGCCATCCAATGTTACAATTGAAATACAACATACCATGCATAACTTGTGGTATTCAAATCCCTATGCAACTTTTCATTAGACATAGGCCACTTGAAGCACTTTGTCATATTTTCATATATTTTATTTTAACCTTTTCCAACTCTAGCCATAAACCAGGGTTTCCTCTCCAACCCTAACCTCATAGAATCCATCAAACCCTAATAAACAAGTTTCCTAGGGTTTTCTTCAAACCCTAGAATTATTTTAGGTCTCCACCATCCTCTTCTTGCTTCCATCAAAGGTGTCATAATCAGGGTGATCTCCATGGATTTTCTTCAACCTGGCTCTGATACCATGTTAATTTTTCATAGGGCTATATTGTTTTTTTCTTTGATAATTTCATTTCTTCATTAATACATTAAGTTCACCCCATATCATAATTACATTATTCATATCTACACAATTATTCATCAACATATGAAATTATATAGAGAGAATAACATCATCATAATCAATGCATTGAAACATAAAGGAACAATAGAAGAAAAGCATGCACACACATAGAGACACCAGGATTGGTCCGAGACTAGGGCAAAACCCACTATGGGGAAAACCCTTGAAAATATTCTTCTTCTTAGATCATCATCAAATGATTCATTAAAAGAGAGTACAATAATCCATAACTTTATCTATGCAACAAAAAAACTATGGCATCCATGAAACATATCTAATCATGCTTATAATCACAACCTTGATTTTGAGGACTGTAGCATGCTGCCACTAACTATAGTCAACTGTTGGATACTTTTGTCACTGTGCTAAACACTGCAAAACACTATTGTCACTTAGTGGAATCTTTGGAATACTGAAATCTCATCTTTGAGTCCCAAACGTAGGGAGGACGAGTTATGTGAGTGTCTATAGCAATCCTGGATGCTCTCTACAAAACTAGAAGACTACGTTCGAAATAGATCTGGACACTCCTAGGTGAACTAGATGAGGGTGTCTAGGGCCAAACATACCCAGATCTACCTCAAACCCTAGACGCTCTCATAAGGCTCCTGTGTGAGCATCTATGGTAGCCTGAACGGTGTCAGTACCATACTCTGCATGTGTCCAGGGACCAAATTGAGCAACAGAACCCTAGAATCCCAAACTTTCCCATAACAATTTGTGCCAACGTCCAAGGCTCCCTAGACACTGTTCGGACCAATATGTGCTAATGCCTAGGGACTAAAATTCCCAGTTCTGTGTCAGCATCCAAAAATCAGAAAACCCTAGATCAATGCGAGTTTTAACCCTATAGTTTCGAACCCTTTGCGTGAGCTTTCCTCCATCAGACCTGTGCGAACCAAGACAATAAGAGAAGAGAAGGTGGCTTGATCAATGTGTCCAAATGAGATTGAAGTGTCTTCTATTTATAGGATTTCATGAGGGTCCACTACGAGTTGAGGCTAACGTGTCCAATTTAACATGTGCTTAGGGTTGACCCATTCCTTAATACATGTATGAATAAAATAATTCAAAATTCAACTTTCGCTTGACCAAATAGGGTTATCGTTAGGTCGATTTTGGTCCTCTCGAAAAGAGGAACCTAATGAAATCATCATCTCAGTCATCTGTCCAAGGTGGAATTTGACCGCAGTTTAAAAAATTAGTAGGCTCAAAGTAGGTAGATGGAACATTGTATAGACAACTTGTGGAAAGTTTGAATTATATTACTACAACTAGACCTGACATAGCATACTTTCTTAGTGTGTTAAGTCAATTTATGGAGAGACCTCAGGAAAGCCATTGGAAAGAAGCAAAAGGAGTCCTCAGGTAACTTAAAGGAACAATTGATTTTAGTCTTAAGCATATTGATTCATTTGATGTTGAGTTGTGAGGTTACTCAAATTCAGATTGGGCTGGTAATCCAAATGATAAAAGATCTACTACAGGTTAGGAATTTAGTATTGGATCCGAGAATTTTTCATGGAGCAGCAAGAAGAAACCTAATATATCTTTTTCATCTACAATGGCAGAGTATAAATCTTTGTGTGCAACATCTTGTGAAGTTGTTTGGTTGAGGCGATTTCTTGAAGATACTGGAGAAGAACAAAAGAAGGCTATATTGATCAAATGTGACAACCATAGCTCAACCAAGTTGGAAAACAATCCAATATTTCATGCAAGGACAAAGCATGTTGATGCTCAATTTCATTTTATTAGAGAGACGATAAATTCTAAGGAAATTTTTCTTCAATATTGTAATATTGTGAAAATGTTCATATTTTCACAAAGCCCCTTGGAAGATGAAATTTGAATTCTTTAGGGAGATCTTAGATGTGGAGATTAATCCTTTCTCCATTAAGGGGGAAACTTAGAAATAATGGAGAAATGTTGCTTTGGTTGTTTTGATTGTTTTCTAAGATTAGATTCAGATCATATTTTCTAGGAGATTATTGTCATCTATTGAACAGGTAGGTAACCATTATATTTGTGTATGTGTGATTGTCTTAATCAATGAATGCAATGTTGTGGCAACCTCACGTGCTCCTCACCTGAGAGTTGCGGATTTCATTCTCAATTTGAATTATCTTCCTATTGTTTCAGTGGTTTCATTTTGCACATGCCCCAACTACTCTCGAAATGATGCCTCCACCCATCTCCTCAGTTGACTTGCAAAATAATGACGCATGGTAGTAAAAACGCACAACAAATGTGCTCAAACTTCTCCTCCACTGCCTGAATCACAGTTTAGTTTATGCATCAATAAATTTAATGACATGGTTGTTTGCACTCAATCTCACAGGGAAGGGGTCCAACTCACTCTGTTATCACTAGTGATCCACCCAAGTTTGATGGTGCTGGATCGGTCAAGATATTTGTTGAAGAGATGGAGGAACATGTATTAGAAGAACAACGGGTTCCTGCAATGGAAGTGGTAAACAAGGGAACAAAGCTCTCAATGGGTGTTCAATGGGATTATTATGACTAAGTAATTTGACAAAGGCATTGGAAAAGGCTTTGAAAAGGAAAAGAGACATTAATTGGAATTTACTTATGAAAATAAAAGAAAATTGGAGAAAAGAAATATGAAAGGTCATGGGTTTGCATGTGAAGTAAAATTAGAGGAAATTGAAGAAAATAAAGGCCTCAATGATAAAAAGGCTTTTGAGGATCTGTTTGTAGCTTTCGTCAATTTAACCTTTTGTTATTTTAGCATAGAGCTCTCTCTATTCTCTGATACTCTTGCACACTTAGATCATTCTTGGAGCACTCTAGCATTGGAGAAAGGAAGGAAAAGGAAGGACAAGAAAGAAAAGGAAAGCAAGGATCAAGCAAGGAAAAGTTGGATCAAGCAGCTACAACGAGATTGCTTTGCAGGTATCAAGTTGCATGTATGATTTCCTTGCTAGTTTTGGCATACATGGTACATGTGTGTGTGTGTGTTTAGTTATCTTTTTTTCATTAGGATGGGTTTTTCTAGGTGTGACAATGTTTTAAGCCTTTCCTTGCCATTTCTAGATAACCATGGTGTGATAGGGTTATTTCATTTGTTTGAGCTTGGATTGATGGATGGTTTTGGAACCAGGCGTGAAAACCTCAGGAAAATTCCCAAGGGCCTAGGAATCCCTTGACCAATTTTGGCGGGATTGTGGTAAAGCCTAAGGGCGGAGACGAGCAAATTCCTCAAGGTATTGGTGAAGAAATCTAGAGGCATGCAAGATTTTTTGGGCCTAGGAATCCCTGGACTGGTGTTGGCTGGATTGTAGTAAAGATTAGTAGTGTATGTTCTTGTTTTGGGCCTAGTGATACCTTGACAGGTTTTGGCGGGATTGCAGTAAAGCCTGGTTGTGTAGGTGCTTGTTTCTCAACTAGGAGTCCCTTGACCAGTTTTGGCGGGATTGCAGTAAAGCTTGATGAAGCCCTGTTTTTTTTTTGTGAGTCCCACATTCATGCTTGGAATATGACATGGGGGTGATTGGTTGAATGAAAGATTTGGTTTAGCTCAATCTATGGTTGGTTGGTATGTGGAAATCCTTGACTTGGTTGATTTTGCACATGTTAATAAGAGCTCTTTCTTCTTGTATTTCATGAGTATTTATGCTTGTTATTATGTGGCTTTGATGACTGCTCTATTATTATTATTATTCTAGTATATGTTGGTTATAAGCATGGTTTCATGACAAATTCTAGTTATGGATCTTATCATGTTTTGATTGGTAAATGAAAAGTTATTGAATGCATGACCTAATAGATGTTATTATAATGATTATGAGAGGGCATTAGACCTTCTTGATGATTCTCAAATAAGTATTAAACCCTATGTTCAAATATGCATTCATGACCTATAAATTACATGTTATTAATGTGTTTGACGAAATTACTTTCATGGTTAGGTTGGGTCAGGTAAAGTATTTCAGAAAATTTTGCATGAATTTCTTTGTCTTATGGTGAATTTGTATCTGGTTATACCGAGAGGATCCATCCGTGAAGGATAGCGACTCGTAATTGGTGCAAGCGTCGATAACTTGGTCGATGAATGGTTTAGCATAATTGTCTTTGGGACAAGCTTTGTTCAGATCTCGGAAATCAGTACAAATGAAGCTAATGCCCTATTTTTTCATGATGGGTACAAGGTTAGAAACCCAAGACGTGTAAGCGATAGGATAGATGAATCCAACTATTTGGAGTTTATCAATTTCCTATTTGATTACTTCCGCCTTAGAAGGATGTAACTGATGTTGTTTCTACCTAATGGGATGGGCGTCAGTGTATGTGTTAATATGGTGTTCCACAATGGTGGGACTGATGCCTGGCATCTTAGAGTAATCCCATGTAAAAATATACTTGTATTCTTCGAACAAGGATGTGTATGCGGTTATTTCCTCTAGAGAGCATGCTGCCCCTAAGGAGATTTCTTCGACTTTTCTAGGTTTGTTTGAAATACTTACCTTGATGGTGGGTAAAATATTTGACATATTCCCTTCCTTAAACGCGTCAGATGTTGGGATGGGATTTTTGAACTAATCGACCTTTCCTGGAAGTAGGAATTCTTTTCACTCTATGGCAAAGATATCGTGGATTGGTGTGCTAATAAGCACAAATTCTTTTTCGGGAAGTAAAAATGAATGATGGTGCATTAAATCCCATAGAAATTCGGGTTCCGTCATGGCCTCTAGAATATCTTTATCTGAGTGAAAAATATTATCTAGCATTGACTTAGGTTGTTCTAGGCCTTGAGGTTGGGGTTTAGACCTAGTTGTGTTGGTTGACAAGCAAGAATATGTTTTTTTGGTTAAAGGTTTATGTCGTAGAACCAAGCGAGGTTCACAATGTGTATATGGGATGGGTATCCACCATCGGTGGTGATACCACTAGTGTGGTGGGTTTTGTGGCCTTGACACCAAAAAATGATGGGTAGACAACACAAATCAGGGTTCCTATGGATGAGGAAATGAATAATATATGGTGTTACGTGTCGTCAGCATTAGGTGGTGGTAAAATTTTAGTTATGGTGGGTTGGTAATGAGTGGGAGGTAGTTATTGCGGCCTTGTTTGTGTAGAAGGGGAAGAATTATCTTCCTCAATAGGAGGTTGATGCTGAATCCTAAGTTGTCGAAATGTTTGTAACATGTGACATGTATCAACACTATGAGAGGTACTGGTGCAAATAATGCACACCATACTAGTGCTAACCGAATAGATAGTGTTAGTGGTGACATTTCTCATAGTATGAGATGATGATGCCTGGTTGACATCATGAGATGGGGCATCTTGGGGTGGTAGCCATATCTAGATCTTAGTGTTGGTGTGACATGACTTCCTAGTGTGGGTTTGCCTCAATGTTTCTCTTTCTACCTGAAAACGTGGAAGGTAATGACAATTCCTCGCATGATGTGATTGAGAGCATATGCTACAATAACAACGTGCGGTTTTATCTTGATTGGATTGATGAATTTGTGGAATTTGGACCACTAAGCAAAATATGTCATTAAAATTACCCGATTTGTGACATGGATTTACCTAGTGGTTGGGTTTATCGCATAGGGCACACGTGAGTGGTGGTATTTCTGTCCAGACGACCTTAGATCAATTTTTGCCTAATCTAGACTGATGATCGTGAGAGGAGATGTAATGATGGGGGCCTTGATGAACTGTTGCCGACATTTTTTCCTCAAACACATATAAGGTGGACCTAGCTACTTCATTTCCTTATGATGTGGTGTGATCCAATGGTTCAATATCTGATACGACTAACTCAAAATTATCAACGATGAATCATTGCATGAATCCTAGCATAGAGAAGAATCGAGAAATATGTGGGCAATGTCACACGTGATGATTTCTTGAATAAATATGGCAAGTGTGATGTCTATGGTTGGGTCTGGTGCTCTGAGTAATGCGGGTAACAAAACACAATCAATTGAATGCCCTTAATTTGGGACATTGCTTGATTAAATGATCTGGTTCGTCGCATAAAGCACATGTGGGTATATGTAGTGGTGTTATTGATTTGAGTTTCCTCTGATCATGGTAGGAGGTTGAGGGACCAGAAGATGTATAGGATCAAGAAACTTATTCCCTCATGACATAAAAAATGGTTTTAAACCCATCATCTACTAGGAGTAATGGGGTATTTGTAACGATCCTCCTCCCACATCTACCCAAGTAACCAACCAACTGGAGTAAACATGTGACAAGAAGTTACTATGATATGATTCAAATCTCGTGTTAGTTAAGGAAGTGAACTGAGGGAAACAAACCATACTAGACCTTATGCACCTGCTACAGGACTCCCAGAATGCATCCCAGTGATTCTCCTGACCAAACCTTAGGTCCCACTGAGTTTTAGACAATTATACCCCTAGAAGCTCCCTTCATATGAATAGGGGTTCATCTAAAAACCTCCAAAATCACACATAGCATGGGTATGCATGCGTATGGGGACTTTTCTCCTCAAACCTATGCCTGCAACTCCAATATTTGTGCCACTTTTCAAGCCCATAATCCAGGACACTACCCAGAAACCCCTGTAGCTTTCGGAATCTATCAATTACATGATGAAAAGACTTACAAATAAAAAATTGACTCCAAGACTAGGCCTCACCATCCCCAACCGAGATTGGCATTCTATCAAACACTTGACCTCAATGCAATCTACATGAAATGAATACAAGACAGAGCATAAATGACCGATAAGTCATATGAGACTTGACAAGAAGGATCACTTCCCTCTTCCTTTAATTGTTTTGACATCAATTAGGTATTGCATCCATTATCCTTTTAGTTACAAGTAAATACATGAAATAACCATGAAAATAACCAGTCATATAACCATGTTTATAACCAACATTAAACCATGTAAATAATAATTAGATAACAACCATTAAAGCCACATAATAACAAGTACAAAAGGAAGAGAACTTAGCTTTTATTAAACATACGCAAATTTGACAAGGTTCTAGACATCCACGTACCACTTGACCATAAACATGGTTGAACCAAATCATTCTTTCAGTTAGTCACCCCCGTGCCATATTCTAAGCATGAATGTAGGATATCATAGATAAATAGGGAATCCAGAGGTTAAACCACCTCCACCCTCACCAAACTATGATCTCACCAAAAGAGTCACCGACATAAAAAAAGCCAAACCAAGCTAGGAATGCCTATCGACTCCATCACTATCCTTGAGGAATTTTTCATCTCCTTGTCTCTCAAGATTTACCACAATCTGTACCGGATCACTAGGCCCTCATTAGGGGAATTTTTAGGTCCAAAATGGGTCTCCTAAGAAAAATGTAAGACCAAAATAAACTTTATAAGAACCAATAGGATTCAAGATGATGATATCAAATTTCGAGTGGGAATACTCATTGAATGAAAAATTTAATTCCTCATCCATGGATTACCCATATTGCATACTTTTGTTGGACCCTACTACACGAAAAATGAAAAATATATGAAAAAACGTGATTGCAATCACGTTTTTCATGTATTTCTCATTTTTCATGTAGTAGCATCCATCGAAAGTATGTAACATGGGTACTCCTTAGATGAGGAATCAATTTTTTCATCCAACGAGTGTTTCCACTTGAAATTTTAATAAACCCATAGGGAGATAAGTTGAAAATACGAGTTGAAAAAATAGTTTTTCTTTTTCCTTCTAAAATTTGATGATGTTATCTAATCTTATTTTATTATTTCCACTATTATTTTATAATTTCCTTAGGAGGCCCATTTTAGACCTCAAAATTCCCCTAATGAAAACAAGACTTCAGTCTCTTAGGCTTTACTACAATCCACATCGAATCACTAGGCCCTAAACCAAGACTCCACCTTCAAGCTTTAACGTGTATCCCACCAAAATTGGTCAAGGGATTCCTAGGCCTTTAGGAATTTTCCTAAGACCACTTTCACCTTGGATTCTGAAACCATTTGACAATTCCAAAGCTCAAACCGAGAAACAATCCCATCACACCATGGCTATCCGGAAAAAGGCAAGGAAATTCTAAAAACAATTATTATAACCCGACAAACCTATGCCACTGACAACCATAGAACCAAATACCAACATGCAAAGACGTGCATGTCAATGCCAGCTAGGAAATTACATATGAAATATGTTACCTGCAAGTATTGTTGCTGAAGTTGCTTGATCCTGCTCTTCCTTGCTTTCTCTTTGCTATCCTTTCCTTTCCTTGTCATTCCTTTGCTTGCTTTTCCTTTCCTTTCTCCAAAACTGAGCAAAAGCCTAACACTGAAAAAATCTTGGCAACTAATCCTTGTAAGACTTTTTATCAATGAGGGTTCTATTTTCTTCATTTTTCATTTTTCCTTCAATTTCCTCACATGCAACATGTGACTTTTCACCTTCCTTTTCTCCTATTTTCCTTTATTTTCATAAATAAATGCGCCAAAAATGCCATTTTTCCTTTTTTAATGCCTTACTGTTAGCCTCACTCTCATAATAAAACAATTATAAATCCAAAATTATAATGAAATATATCAAATCTTGAGAATTAGGAGTTAGTTCCTCAAACTAGGGAGTTTAGTTAGGATGAGAGATTCTCTCCAACTAGTTCTCCTAGATTAGTGTGTTTTTGAGATATTTTCTCAACCAAGTTTGTTTAACATAGATACACTATCTTGAGACAAACTTCCTCATGTATTTATATGTATCATAAACATTATTTTAATAATTGGATTGAGAATGAGAGGAATATAGTGAGGCTCAGGCCTTTTCCGCCATGTCTAGTTTGGGTATATTTCTGCTATTTATTTTATGAGTGGTTTATTATTAGGTTGTTAAATTTCTTCAATTGGTATCAGAGCCCTTATGGCCTCAGCCATGACCCTTCGAGTCTGAGGGACTATGCGTGTTTGTTGAGTGTACTGTTGTTTTGTTTATCCATCAACACAGACTTCTGGAGATCTTGAATGCATTGTGTGTGCATTAAATCTTACTGTGAACATCCAATATATTTTCTTTGCAAGAACCAGGTTTGTAGCAATGTTCAATTATATCAAATTCCGTAGGAAGCTTGATATCTTCGTTGTATCCCACAAACACCCTATTTATCCAAGCATAGAATGCTGAATCGACTGCCTCGAAGTGCAAAAATACACGAAGACCTGTCCATTCTTCTGGAAGAAGGAAGAATTTCCGATAGAAACCAGTAGGATTTTCAGTGGGAACGTATGGAGCATTCAATGGAAATGGGTACACACAATTTGTATAAATTAGACAATCATAGCCATGCATTTGTTGGAATTTCTTCAATTGTTAAAACAATATGCATGATATGCTGATGGACATTGGTTACAATGTTGTTTTTATATAGATAGGCTCACAAAATATTCCCATCTTTTGATGGGGTATGAATTTCTTCATATAGAAATCTAGTTGCATTAATCATATTCCAAGGCTGGTGGATGTTGCAAGATATCATCCGTAAACCTCATTACCAGGGGCCAAAATTAACAAGTCAACCATACTTGCCTCAGTATAATGTTGTAAACAGAACTCTAGGATTTGCATTGTTATAAGCAGCATCAAAGTCTTTCTGAGATAAGAGTCAGGGTAATGTTTTCCTTCACATCATGCTTCCAACACTTGCGGTAGAGACCAACAATCCCATCAAAATCCAATGTCTAGATAAGGTGATATCCATAGTGGATGTTGTAGTATGCCTCAAACGAGGAGCTAATGCGAGTAGATTGGACAAACTTTGGTTGAGATATAAGTGTCAATCTCTTTGAAGTGTTTTTGGGAGTCATAAAGGGTGAAATTTGTAATTTTTTTTTGGAATGGTAAGGTGAACTTCATTTATTCATATTTGAAGTCATAAGTGAATTTTTATATTTTGAGTGATAAGTGAAAGTCATTATTGTAATTCAAAGTAATATTTTACTTTGAGAGCGATTGAGTCAGTGCAAGTAGTTTTTGAAGACAATTTGCTTCCAAGTTTGCAAGTGTGACATTTTCATTGAGAAGTTTCCATGACAAAGTTGTGACATTGAAGAATGACGTACTCTAGTAATTAATAAAATCATAATTTTTGTGGTGCTTGTGTCATAGATTCACCCGAAATTGAATAAGGGGATCTTAGGTACACCATGTGTGATGAATGCGTGTGCATGACTTGTGTTCAGATTATCGAAAATCTCTCTTTGTATTATGCTTAAACAACTACATGCACATAACCAAGCTTAAGTATAAGAACGTTTAATCAAGCTCCTGTATTCAAGCTTAACTACACAAGCACAAAGTATCACATCATCAACTTGATAGGATGATCTTCCAAGCAAGCACATTTCACATCATGTAATCAAAGCAATCAAGTTAAGGACACTACAAAATCAAGCATTTCAAGCCAAGACGACATCAACATCATCAACACTTTTTGTATCACTTGCAGATAAACATTTTTTAACTGAATTGTATGGGTGCATTCTCGATTGTAACCGACACCCTAATTTGAATTGTTAAGGTAAATACATTAAGTCAAGTAAGTCTTCAACTGAGTCATCAAGATTGAACTTGTCATTTGTCTCTTGGGTGCATTTTCGACAGTGTTTGACACCCTTCCTTTTTTAAAAATCAGCACATTCAGTGAGTACATTCAAGAAAGCACAAAGTGTCAATAATCAATCAAGCAAGCCATCTAGCAAGCAATCATCATTAAATGAGTGTGAATTCTAGTATTCTATTCTTCAAGTGAGCATCAAATCAAGCCAGTGTTTAACACAAGTGTAATAAGCAATAAATCAAGTGACCGTGTCATTCAAACAACAAAGCAAGTGAGCATGTCATTCAAGCAACCAAGCAAGCGAGCGTGTCAAAATCAAGTGTGAAAGTTCAAAGCATGACATCTACAACAAATGAGTCAATGTGAAGTTGATTGAAGCATTCACAAAGTGTCAATGAAGCTTTCAAGCAAAGCGATCATCATCAAGTGAACGTGAAATCAAGAGTTCAAGCAACCAAGTTATAAAATTATAGCAAGTGTTTAAAGCATTAGCAATATGCAATAGTACAAGTGAGCCTAAATTCAAAGTGAGCAAGCTAACATGGCGACACACATTCAACTGTCCCAAATTCTTAACAATTTGATTTTATCATTAGTTGACGACATGGTGAACATCAACAAAACAACTCTTGCTGATATTCAAGTGCATCTTCAACAAGCACATGAAATTATTGAGTTCCTTCAACTGGAGTCCCAACTACAAAGAACTAAGTTGCTAGAGAAGAGTGATGCTTCCAAGTCTTTAAACAATACAAATACAGCGGATGATTCCAAGTCACTGATCCAACCAACTTCAAGTGCAAAGTGGTCCCTGATCTAGTTCAACTTTCTTCCAAACCAATCGTCAAGCCATGGGAAGAAATTCAAAGTAAGAGAAATCAACGAGGCTTAGGATTTGTCAAAGATGACGCCAAATTGCATATCCCAGATTATTCAAAGCGCATTAAGTTTGTCAGTGCAGGGTTTCTTGCACAAATCACATCGGCTAGTTCTGAGAAAGTTGAAGATAAACAGAAATACACACAAATTGAAGTTGCAGTCAAACCAAAATGCCAAAAAACCAGTCATTTGGAATATCAGTGTTTTTATCTCCATCCTTGTCACCATTGTGGCAAGTCAAAGCATTCATCAACGCAATGCAGCAAACAACAACAATCAACCAGATTGAAGATCAATTATTCATGGATTGATCCTTGGGAATGGTCATCCACGGTCAGAAGATTGTATAAGTTTTATAATTGAATTCACTCACACATATTGCAACCAACACGCAAAATGAAAATGGTACTCTTGTGCGATTGAACGGGGGAGTACACCAGTGAAACACTCCTACACCTGAAGGAGGGGAGTTCAGATATAATTTGAAGAAGATTGTCTCTCCTTTCAGCTGGCAAAGGGGGGGAAATGTCAATGAAATTGATAGTGGTTGTTAGATTGAAAGTCTCGACAACATCAGCGAAGCAGTCAATGGGCATTTTCATCAGCGAGTGAGTATCCACAAATTCGCCAGTAGGTGATTGACAACGAAGTCAGCTGTGAGCAGTTTTCAAACATAGCAAAATCAACGGTGAGTTGTTTTTCAATCAGCCAGTGGGCAATCATCATCAACAGATTTTCCAAAGGGCGTTCATCAACTTTTGTCAGTGGACAAACAAATATGCCAGTGGGCGTTTTCTCTAAAAAAATATAGTTGACTCATGGTCTCTTCATATTGCAGTTTCTTCAGCATCCAGCTTTGACGGTTTTTTAGGCAAATGTTTTTTGAGGATCAACTTGAGAACTTGGAAGAGTGTTCCTTGTTCTTATTTTGGATTTATCATTGAGGGGGGGAATGTTAGCCTCACTCTCATAATAAAACAATTATAAATCCAAAATTATAATTAAATAAATCAAATCTTGAGAATTAGGAGTTAGTTCCTTAAACTAGGGAGTTTAGTTAGGATGAGAGATTCTCTCCAACTAGTTCTCCTAGATTAGTGCGTTGTTGAGATATTTTCTCAACCAAGTTTGTTCAAGATAGACGCACTATCTTGAGACAAACTTCTTCGTGTATTTATATGTATCATAAACATTATTTTAATAATTGGATTGAGAATGAAAGGAATACATTGAGGCTTAGGCCTTTTCCACCATGTCTGGTTTGGGTATATTGCTGCTATTTGTTTTACGATTGGTTTATTATTAGTTTGTTAAATTTCTTCAATTAGCCATTTTCTTTGCTAATTTCCTTAGCCATAATAAACTTAATGAACACCCACACTAGGATGTCTTGCCCAACATTCAACTTGGAATAGGTGTCCCTTAATCGTGGTCCTATATTTCCTTTATTAATATTTATTACATGAACTTTTAACCAGGAGTTGTTAAAGACCCCTCACCGTCCTTAGTGTTAAACCATACCAAGACCTCAACAAAACCTCTGAAAAGAAAACATACTGCCCATGGGGCTTTATAACTTAGCTCGTTGTAATATTTACAATGAATGACCAGTGGTGAAAGCATGACAAACACACTGCGTATTGGAGCTTTATAACACAACTCATTACGATATTTACAATAACCATATGTACACACAAATAAAAAGTCGAGATTTGACAAGTGATATTAATAAGAAATAATATCGTAACAAAGCCTATTTATAAATTAAAAAATCATAAAGTAAAAAAATAAATCTCCAAAATTAAAAATATAATTTATGTATATATTTTTATATAATAATAATAATTATTATTTTAAATAAAATAATTTTTATTTTCAATTTTAACCATTTAAAATGTATTATAAATTAATAATTTTTATGCTTACTATAAATTATGAATATCTACGACCTTTTTAATTTATTATACAATATTATATGAAATAGAATATTTACATAATTATTAATGTGTTTTGGAGATAATATTTTCCTAAAAAAATGAATTTTCATCCATGTAATCCACTACCTTTGCGCACTATTCAAAGTATCAATTCCGTTTGAATGACGAATCATCCATTCGCGTTTCAAGAATTCTTGAAGAATATACACTCGATTTGATAGAATAAATGACGTGGCAAGGACAGTTTTCTACTCCAACGAAATCCTTTTTTCAAAGAAAAAATTAAGAAAGAAAATTGTTGGCGAAGTCGATGGCACGCCTCTTTGACGTTGCAGTTAGTAACTAACGGTCGGAAGATTGGAATCACAAATGGTCGACAAATATGGGCGTACCTGAAAACTCAAGGTTACAAGAATAATAAAACCGAACCCATGGTCTTACTCCTCCAATTGTGACTAAGATCCCATTAATATAGTAGTTGTACTCTCCAATAGAATATGGCCACCACATATTTTCGTCTATTTTCTACACAATACAGTTTAGAAACTCTAGACACCATCTTTGTCGTTGAGGAGTATATCTCTAATGTAACCAATGACCATTAACACGGTGTTATTAATTAAGTGGTCCTAGCAAACCCCATTACATTTACATGTACGGATGATGAATCATCCATCCGTTCCACCATACGATGCACATGACATGCATGTTGGTTAGAGCTCTTGATGGTTTGGGTTAAGACACGTGTGCACCCACAACCTATTGTATAGAACGAGCATTATAATTGTGATGTACCCACTCCCCTTTTTCGTAGGGAAGTTACTTGAGAGCCCAATTCAAAAGGGTCAAAGAAAATAGATGAAACGATTACCATGCTGCGTGGAGATTCTATGGTTGGCGTTACGCATGCAATGATTACGAAGATGAAGCTTCCAGTGGAGAAGCATTATGGATAAGATAGTGTGCGCTGTTCATCATGGTGTTTAATGTTAGGAGGCGTTGTGTTGTGTTGTGGTGTGGTGTGACCCATTATAGGAATTGTTGGCAGTGAATAGGCTCCACGTGTTTTTAAGGAAATGGTGAGCTGTAATAGCTCCACTCTGCCTCCAACCACTATTCCCATTTCTTGGCAATCACCCAACCACTTGATGATTGTGAAGCCCGAAGCGATTGGGCGAACATGGTCAAGTGGGATTTAACGAACGTTTCACAAATTCGCAACTCTTTTGTAACGGAAATTGGGCACAATTTCAGGTTTATGGGATATTGAAATGTGAGCATAATTTTTTGCAGTGGTTTATAATGCGATTTTTTGGAAGTTTTTTTGGTGGGTTTTTCTGGTCAAAATCTGGTAGCAATTTATTGGAATCGCAAGTTTGATAGCTAGTTTCTGCACAATCTTTCAGGGTGCTGAATCCAAATACGCAGTTAAAAAACCATTTTAACTGCAACAAATCAAGATTTAACCTCAATTTCTTCCGGCGGATTCCATTACCGGAATCTCCAAAAAGTCGCATTATAGACAACTCCTAACTTTTTTACATTGAGAGCGTATTTTAACGCTTTCATAAATTTGTTTGGAAAATAGTGAAATTTTTTGCAAGATTTTGATAAATATTTTGTCGAAATTTTGAGAAATTTAAGTTACAGTTATCAAGTTTAAGAATTTTGGGTGTTCAAGGGTTTTTGATGGTGCTGAATTCATTTCCACCATCAAAAAAGATTTAAACACTCTTATAGTTAGATTTTTGAATGAAAAAAAAGTTGGATTCTGGTGAAAAATGAATTTCCCTCCAAAATTATGGCCTCACCTTTTTTTTCAGGAGAAAAAAAGCATAATATATTATATTGAGAAAATATATGACATATGTTGTGTTTGCATATTCTCATATATGTGTTTTATGTAACATATATGCATATAGACACATGTATATCTAGATAAACAAAAAGACATTCAGATGAGATAACTTTGTTTGGTACAAATTTGGTATAAATTCACTTTTAATGCATATTGAGATAACTTTTACATTGATTTAACAACTTTATTTGGTACAAATTTGGTATAACTTCTCTTTTAATGCATATTGAGATGCTGTAACAATATGGCTATGAAAATAATGGAAATTTTAGCAAGATTTTGAAAAAATTTAGCAGAAATTTTTGCTTGAAAAATTTGGTAGAAATTTTTGCTTCAAAAATTTGGATACTCCAAGAGTTCTTGATGATGTTGAACCCATTTCCACCATAAAAAAAATTAATTCAAACATTATCAAAATTAAATTTCTTGAAAATAAATTCATTGGATTCAAAACAATTTGTTTTCATAAATTTCACTGCCACTTAAATTACAATGAAAATGAAATTCTAATTATACAAAAAAAAAAAAAATTTAATTTTTTTTTTTAGTTTTAAAACGGAATAAAATTATTGGTTTAAAATATTAAATTACTTGGGAAAAATTAAAATACCCTCTTATGATTTAAGAATTCTAGGGAAATTAGGTTAATATGGTCGTGCAGGCTCTAACAAAAGTTTCCCTTTGCGAAAGGACAATTATACCCTATTCATTTGATTTTGACTTAACTAGGCATTAAAGGGAGATAATCGTAATGATTATCGTAATACACTGATATGGGGGTTTAACGGTAAGTTTCGTTGGGTGAAACCTATGAGATGGAGGTTCAAATCTCATTGAGTATATGGCCTGTTGTGTCTTGGCTAGAAGAGTAGGCGACCCCCGAGCAGACGTCTCGGCTCTTGTTGAGGCATAAGTTAATTGCTATTGTCTGCGGCTTAGCCTAGGTTTATACGATGGCACTTGTTGAGGCAAAAGTTAATTGCTAGCTCTTGTTGAGGCATAAGTTAATTGCTATGGTCTGCGGCTTAGCCTAGGTTTATAGTGTGGCAGTTGTTGAGGCATAAGTTAATTGCTATTGTCTACGGCTTAGCCTAGGTTTATAGTGTGGCTTAGCCTAGGTTTATAGTGTGGCACTTGCTGAGGCATAAGTTAATTGCTATTGTCTACGGCTTAGCCTAGGTTTATAGTGTGGCAGCCTACACCTAGCCTAGGTTTATAGTGTGGCTTGATGACTCTTGTTGAGGCATAAGTTAATTGCTATTGTGTGCGGCTTAGCCTAGGTTAGCCTAGGTTTATAGTGTGGTAGCGTGCACCTAGACTAGGTTTATAATTGCTATTATCTGTGGCTTATCCTAGGTTTATACGGTGGCACTTGTTGAGGCAAAAGTTAATTGCTAGCTCTTGTTGAGGCATAAGTTAATTGCTATGGTCTGCGGCTTAGCCTAGGTTTATAGTGTGGAACTTGTTGAGGCATAAGTTAATTGGTATTGTCTACGGCTTAGCCTAGGTTTATAGTGTGGCACTTGTTGAGGCATAAGTTAATTGCTATTGTCTACGGCTTAGCCTAGGTTTATAGTGTGGCAGCCTACACCTAGCCTAGGTTTATAGTGTGGCTTGATGGCTCTTGTTGAGGCATAAGTTAATTGCTATTGTGTGCGGCTTAGCCTAGGTTAGCCTAGGTTTATAGTGTGGTAGCGTGCACCTAGACTAGGTTTATAATTGCTATTGTCTGCGGCTTAGCCTAGGTTTATACGGTGGCACTTGTTGAGGCAAAAGTTAATTGCTAGCTCTTGTTGAGGCATAAGTTAATTGGTATGGTCTGCGGCTTAGCCTAGGTTTATAGTGTGGCACTTGTTGAGGCATAAGTTAATTGCTATTGTCTACGGCTTAGCCTAGGTTTATAGTGTGGCAGCCTACACCTAGCCTAGGTTTATAGTGTGGCTTGACGGCTCTTGTTGAGGCATAAGTTAATTGCTATTGTGTGCGGCTTAGCCTAGGTTAGCCTAGGTTTATAGTGTGGCAGTGTGCACCTAGACTAGGTTTATAGTGTGGCAGCTAGTTAAATTTGATCTTGGGCGTGTTCAAGATAACTCTCACCAATTACAGCTTATCCTAAAATAAAAAAATAAAAAAATAAAAAAGAAAGAAAGAGAGTAATGATTATCGTTGTTTACAAAATTGACATATTGTTGATTATAGAAAATGTAGGAAGTATATAAATTTGTCAGTTGTTTTTTATTTTTTTAAGCCACAATTGAAGAAGTTTGTGTATGTGTATCATGTTTATTAATATAGATTAATAATAATATTTTAGATTATCTCTATTAGTAAGATGTTTATTAATTGAAAAAATGTAATTATAAGATTTTGTAATGTAATAAGAGGATAATATTAAATATTTAAGTAAGATTTAAAAGAATAATGGATATTAATTGGTCATTAATTATATAATGGATGTTTATTAATTGATAAAATATAATTATAAGATGTTGTAATGTAATTAGAGAATATTATCCAAAGAAAAATAATCTAATGTGATCATTTAATTAAATTAAATAATAGAAATAATATAATAATGACAATTTAGTCAAAATGTAGAAAAAACGTCAACACTATAGGGCGAAATAGTCATGAAGCCCACGTGATTTTGTAAACAAATGATTTAGATTTAGAGATTAATAAGTAAATTAAAAAAGAAACTCTTAAAAAAATTGAATAAATATTCAAACAAATCTTTTTATATAGTTACAATTAAATAAAGTGAATTATGTGACACAAAGAATATAGAAGAAATATAATAAAATTATGGTGATTTCTATAATATAATAAAATTACCAAAACATGGTGATTTAACATGTTTAAGGTGTTTTTAAAATATTGTTACACATATATTGGAAGGAAGTATAGACGGGGTGGTGAGTCTTTGGATAATAGAATGAATTATTAGTATTTAGTTAAATAAAATAAATAAATTTAGTAAGGTTTAAATTTAAATAGAAAACAAAGTATAGTGTTTTAGTAAGGTTTAAATTTAAATAGAAAACAAAGTATAGTGTTAGAAGAAGAGAATTTTAGATGAAAATGATTAAAAATGTAAAATGTATTTTTTCAAAGTAAATGAGGAATGACAAAATGTTAATTTACAAGTAGCACACAATGAAATAATTATATTTTACTTAATAAAAAAATAAGTGTAATTAGTAAGTATATTACAGAACCACATTAACCTCAATAAACATATTTTTTTATTTTAAAATGTTGTTTTTTCATAAATATAATATTTTATTTTTTATATAATTTATTGGATTTGAAAAGAAATTAATGTAATGTGCAGTATATATGTGATAACATTTTCTTTGTATTAGATTATAAAGCACCTCACTTACTTAATACAATGGATTAAATAGTAATCACTCACAATGATAATCATATGTTTTTAATTTTTGTTTTTATAGGTGTATGATATTTATTTATCATAATTACGAATTATTTTTTATAATTTATATAATTAATTCATTATATCTATTATATTTTTTAATTATTCACAAAATTTATCTAAATTGGTTTTCTAAAAAACGTTTCACTTTATTTAAATGTATCTCACTTTTACTTTATTTACATATAAATGAACTGTTATGAACAAATTATAGGTATAGTTGTGAGGGTTTGATCATCCCTAGTGGTTGCCATAAATTTTATGACACATTTTTAGGGTTTATCTTTAATTAACTTTCATCTTAAATCTAAATGTTGGTTTCAATTTGTTGACAATAAATTCATTGTATAACCTCATGATCATCCGTCTTTGGCTTATTTATCTAACGATATTACCAACATTTCACCTCACATCTAATTTACTATGGAAATCAAGAAATAAAACTTTCTTCCCTTTTTAGATGTCCTCATATCTCATCAATCTAATGGCACCCTCACCTACTAAGTTTATAAAAAATATTCATACAAATCAATACCTTATGTCAATTCTCATCATCAACTAGCCCCAAAATCCATTATTCTAAAAATATTGGTTACTCGTACCATTAAAAACTCTACTCTCCAACATCTTGAGAAATAAAAAAATCCATCTTGCAAAGGCCTTTGTGTCCAATGGTTATTCTATTTCTCAAATCAATAAAGTTTTTAGTTCTCATCCTTCTCTTGAAATCCAAAAGTGTCCTTCAATGTAACAACCCTAGTTACAATTCCATGTGATAAAGTTAATAAACGCAAAATAATACCAAGGTCATGGGACATGTATTCCAAGTTGAACATTAGGAAAAACATCTAGTGGGTGTTCATTTGGTTTATTATGGCTAAGAAGAAATTGGCAAAGGAAATGACAAAGGATTTGGAAAGGAAAGATGCATTAATTGGAATTTTATTTATAAAAATAAAGGAAATTAGAAGGAAAGAAAAGGTGAAAGGTCACAGGTTGCATGTGAGGAGGAATTTGAAGGAAAATAGAGGAAAATGAAATAGAATAAAGGCCGCATTGATAAAAAGGCTTATGAGGATCACTTTGCAACATTTTGACAATTTTGGGTTGGAGCTCTTTCTCTATTCTCTCTCTCTCATACTATTTTAGACTTGGAGTATTCTTGAAGCACTCTAGCATTGGAGAAAGTAAGGCAAAGGAAGGGAAAGAAAGTAAATAGAATAAAATATCAAGCAAGGAAGAGTTGGATCAAGCGGCTACAAAAGGTTTACTTGTAGGAATCGAATTTCATGTATGATTTCCTTGTTGTTTTTGGCCTGCATGGTACATGCATGTGTGTATTCGGTTCTGTTTCTCCCATTGGCATGGGTTTTTCCAAGTGTGACAGTGGTTTTCAGCCTTGCCTTTCCATTTTCGGATAGCCATGGTGTGATGGGGTTCTTTCATTTGGTTGAACTGGAGTGCCCGATGGTTTTAGAACCAGGTGAGGTGGTCTTAGGAACATTCCCAAAGGCATAGCAATCCCTTGACTGGTAATGGAGCGATACATGGTAAAGCCTGAGGGTGGAGACAAGAAAATTCTTAGAGTACTGGTGCATAAATCTAGAGGCATCCATGCTTGTTTAGTTCTAGTAATCCCTTGAACGGTAATGGTAGGATTGAGGTAAATCCTGTAGTGTATGTTCTTTGTTTAGGCCTACGAATCCCTTGACCGGTAATGGTAGGATATGCAATAAATCTTGGTTGTATAGATGAGGGTTTCATGCCTAGTAATCCCTCGACCTATAATGGAGAGATACATGGTAAATGATGAGAATTTGTGGTTGGTTTTGTTGTGAGTCCCACATTCATGCTTGGAATATGACACAAGGGTGATTGACTGAAAAAAAAAAAGATTTGGTTTAGTCGAATCTATGGTTAAGTGGTATGCGGAAGTCCCTAACTTGGTTGTTTATTACATATGTTAATAAGAGCTCTTTTCCCTTGTGTTTCATGACTAAAAGTTCATGTTATTATGTGGCTTTGATGATTATTCTAGCATTGTTATTATTTTGGTTATAAACTGGTTATAAGAATGGTTTTATGAAAAACTATAGTTATGGCTCTCATCATGTTTTAATTAGTAAATGAACGCTTAATGAATGTATGACCTAATAAATGATAATGTAAATATTGTTAGAGGGCATCAGACCTTCTTGATGATTATGAGATAAGTATGAGGCCCCTAAGTTTAGATGTGTATTTATGACTTGTAGATTACATGTTCATGATGTGTTTGAAAATATTCCTATCATGCTTAGGACGAGTCATGATAGGCCATTGTTCAAGTTTTGTGTTAGAGGCCATGTCTCCTTATCATTTATCATTTCAGAGAGTTTCGTTAAATTATGGGTAGCGGCCTCGGTCCTAGCCCTAAAAATGTAGCTCAGATCTCGGGGTCACCAGCACAAAACTCAATGAAAAAGGCTACAATTGGTGGGATGCAAGTTCATGAGAGTGAATAAAGGATCTCAACCACTGATTTTCCTTGTAATGGGAGTGACTAAGAGCCTAGGTCAGTGAAAAGATAAGTTAACTCACGGGTTGGGCACTTGGAGTGGTTAGTTAGCTCTTGGGGGTCTTGTAGCACCTGAGGGAGGTCAGTGAAGTTTTGTTTGGTCAATTCCACTTCCTTAACTTCAATTGGGGAGTTGAGTCATATCATAGTAACTCTTCGTCACATATTTACCCTGGTTGACTGATTAGTTTGGGTAAGTGTGGGAGGAGGGTGTTACGGAGTGGTATCAGAGTGAGTTTCACTCTCTTTTTGTGATATCTGATACCACACAGTGGTATTATTGCATGTTCCAACCCTTGGAATGGATGCGTCCATATTTTACTCTACACAGTGATGTATACTCTTACTGTGCACCTATATCAATAAGCGTAACTGTATAGTATAATTGGTTTATATGTATTCAATACAATGCCATTTAGATATAATATAATTGGTTTATATGTATTCAATACAATACCATTAAAATTTTTAGTTCCATTCTCTAGGAATGAGATGTGTTAGTTCATTGAAGTCTTAACTACATGGTTTTCTTTTAACAATACTATATTCTAATTCAATAACAAAGAATTTATTTGATTTGATATTACTTACAAAATTCTAGCTAAGAATTAGAAAATCACCCAATATAGATTATCTTTTACTTTTATCTCCCCTCTTGGCTTCCCTTTCCTATAATTAATTGTTGAATATGTGCATAAAACTATAGCATTTTACACCGTACTAACATTCCCAAGTAGTATTGTATACAAAAATATGAGATGAATTTAAATCTATAAAAGAATATCCTTCCAACATACTAAATCGACTCTTATACCACATGTTGTAACATGTCAAACGTTAAATAATGTTACTCTATATCATAGCATCAAATAAAAATTCTAACTGTGATTTTTTTTTTCCATCATAAGCACATATCATTTTCCACATGTTCTAATATAATATACATAATTCTTCTTCATATCATTTCTCGCATATAAATTAGTTAACCAATAGCGAATCAATTCCTACCTTCAAGATATAATTATTGACATAAAATTAATTTATAGCAGAGGTGTTATCTCCCAATAAAATCGTTGTATTCTTTCTTTGATACTTTTGCTCTAAGTGCAAGATATCAAATATTCTTAATATATATACACATGTTCTTATATATGTATATTATTTCATTAATCACTTAGGACACCTAATGCTTCCATGCGTATGTCACCGTTGCTCAAACATGATTTGGTATTTCTTTGATTATAAATAGTCACGACATTATAAAACTTGGATAGTTTTATATGCCTTGCTACCATGTAACTCACGCCTCTTAAACCTTATGTACTGCTTTGCATGGGTTTTCTATGGTGTTACTATGTGAATGAACCAAAACTACTCCTACAAGTTGTATAACATAATTTCACTGACACCCATAGCGTATTTCAATTGTGAAGATGGTTATAAACCTAGCCAATTCTCAAAAACCCCTCATTTAATTCAATGCAAATTTCACCCAATTCTGAATTTTAGTTAAAATTTCTAAAATGTTAAATATTTTTATTATATTTAACTCCCATTCTATATCCTTCATTCTTCTCTTTCTAATTTTCATTCCATTCCTTTCCTCCAACCTCACATTTTCCTATTATCCATATTTTATTTCGTTCCATTTTTTCCCACATTCCATTTCATTCCCTCTCAATTCTTTGCTGGTCACCATTTTAATCATTTTAATTTTCCTTTACTTTTTATTTTTTTCTATACTAACCTTCTTCCCACCCCTACAATTTTTTATTCATAGCTATTTATGTATTTTAGTCAGTTTTCATTTGCTGGCATATATTATTTATCCATATACCTTATTAAATTCTATTTTATCATATTTTGTAACGATTTTTTGGAATGTTTTTTTTTTAATTTTTTTTTTTTTATTTGATAATGAGAGAATATCCCATCAAATGTTAAATATTAAAAAAATTAATTATATTATTCAAATCATAATAATAAAATCTACATCAAATATAAATAGATTTAGCTATTAATTAATTTTAAAACATTATTTGATATCCATCTCTTTATATATATATATATATATTTAAATTTAATCTTTTGATTAAGAGAAAAAAAATCAATTTATCTGTTTCTATATATTTATATAATGGAATTTAATCAATATTTTCATGTAAAGAGGAAAAATGAAATGAAAAATAAAAATAATAACAAATGATTAAATAATCTTGTAATAAAGAAAGAAAAGTGGGATTCTCAGAAAGGTATAAATAATTAGTATACACAAATCAAAAATCTAGATTTGACAAATAATATTGATAAATCATAGTATTACAACAAAATCTATTTATAAATTAAAAATCTCTAGAATATAAATAACCAGTATACACAAATAAAAAATCGAACTTTAAAATGTGTATTAACGAAACCTATTTATAAATTAAAAAACTCTAAATCCAAATATTAAAAATCTCTCCCACACATATATATTATATTTATTATTATTATTATTTTAAATAAAATTTATATATAATTGTTTTTATATTTTTAATTTTAACTATTGTTTATGCTTAGTATGAATTATGAATATCTACCAACTTATTAATTTAATCGACAATATTATATGGAATAAAATATTTACATAATAATTAATGTGTTTTGGAGATAATATTTTCTTTAACAAAATGAATTTTCATCCCAGTAGGCCACTTCTTTTCCGCACGATTTAAAGTATCCATTCGGTTCGAATGACGAATTATCCATTCGCGTTCCAACAATTCTTGAAGAATCTCCAATGGATTTGATAGAAAATAAATGACGTGGCGAGGACAGTTTTCTATTCAAACGAAATAAATAACGTCTACTTTTTGAAAGAAAAAATTAAGAAAGAAAGTTGGTGGCGAGGTCGATGGCACGCCTCTTTGACTTTGCAGTTAGTAACCAACAGTCGGAAGCTTGGAATAACAAATGGTCCACACAGCTGTAATTAGTTGAAGGCATAGTTAGTTATAGAAATTTCGGTTATATTTAGAAAATTTGGTAAAGATTTTTGTAAATCCAAATTATAATTGTTAAACTTCAAAATTTTAAGTGTTTTAGAAGTTTTTGATGATGCTGAATCCATTTTCACTGTAAAAAACATGATTCAAATACTATCTTTACAAAAAATTTTGAAATATTTTTACTGAATTCCTATTTTTGACCTTTCAAATAATTCCTTTCCTCCGCCTACGACGCCGTCTACAAACATGGGCGACATGGGCGTAAGACGTGATTAATGTAGCTGAAAACTTTAGGTTACAAGAATAATAAATCCAAACCCATGGACTTACTCCTCAACTTTGACTAAGATCCCATTAATATGCAGTAGTCTATAAAGCGACTTTTTGAAAGCTTTTCCGGCGGATTTTTCTGGTCAAAATCCGGCAGCAATTCATTGGAATCCCAAGTTTGATAGCTAGTTTCTGCACAATCAATGGCTCCCAGGGATTTTTCAGGGTGCTGAATCCAAATATGCAGTTAAAAAACCATTTTAACTACTAAAAATCAAGATTTAACCTCATTTCTTCCACCGGATTCCGTCACCGAAATTTCCAAAAAATCACATTATAGACAGCTCCCATTAATATAATTTCACACTCAACAAGAATTTGTCGCACTGACCACCACATATTTTGCATGTCCCATATGCTCCCATTAGTGATTAATGTAGCTGAAGACTTTGTTACCAGAATATTTAAACAAAACCCATGGTCCTGCTGGCCCCAATGTGACTAAGATCCCATTAATATAGTAGTTTTACGTCCCAATAGAATCTGGCCACCACATATTTTCGTTTATTGTCCATAGAATCTATGGACAATAAACGAAAATATTGTCCATAGAATCTTTGACGTCGAGGAGCATATCTCTAATGTAATCCAATGACCATTAACACTTCGTTATTAATTAAGTGGTCCTAACAAACCCCCATCACATTTACATGTACGGATGATGACTCATCCGTCCATTCCACCATACCATGCGCATGACATGCATGTTACTTGAACTCTAGATGTTTTGGATTAGGACACGTGTACACCCACAACCTGTTGTATAGAACGGGCATTATAGTTGTGATGTACCGACTCTCCTATTTTGTAGGGAAGTTATTTGAGAGCCCAATTCAAAAGGGTCAAAGAAAATAGATGAAACGATTACTATGCTGCGTGAAGATTGTAGGGTTGGCGTTACGCATGCCATGATTACAAAGATGAAGCTTCCAGCAGAGAGGCATTATGGATAAGATAGTCTGTGCCGTTCATCATGGTGTTTATTGTTAGGAGGCGTTGTGTTGTGGTGTGACCTGTTATAGGAATTGTTGGCAGTGACTAGGCTCCACGTGTTTAAAGGTAATAATGAGGTGTAAGAGCCCTACTGTGCCTCCAACCACTATTCCCATTTGTTCGGAATCACCCAACCACTTGCTGATTGAGAAGCCCGAGGCCATTGGGTGAATATGGGCAAGTGGGATTTAACGAACGTTTCACATTGGGAATTGCTGACTCGTTTGCAGCGGAAATTGGGTACAATTTCATGTTTATTGGATATTGAAATGTTTTGGATATTGAAATGTGACTAGAGCTCTTTTTACATTGAGAGAGTAGTTTAACTATGTAACCAATTTGTTCGGAAAATAGCGAAAATTTTGGTAAGATTTTGATTAAAATTTGGTAGAAATTTTGAGATCTCCGAGTTATAACTGTTAAGTTTAAGGATTTTAGTTTCCTCATGATGGTGCTGAATCAATATCTATTATTAAAAAAATGATTTAAACACTCTAATAATTAGATTTTTTTAATGAAAAAACACTTCATTACGGTGAAAAATGACTTTACTAGCGAAATTGCATCATCCCCTTTTACATCGACTTTAACAACTTTGTCAGGTACAAATTTGGTATAAATTCACTTTTAATGCATATTGAGATGCTGTAACAATTTGACTCTCAAAATAATGGAAATTTTGGCAAGATTTTGAAAAAAAATGATGGAAATTTTTGGAAAGATAGATTAAGCTATTTCACTTCAAAATTTTGAATACTCCAAAATTTTGATGGTAATGAATCTATTTCCACCATCAAATAAACTATTTAAACACTCAGATAATTAGATTTCTCAAAAATAAATTCGAAAAATTCTGACAAAAGTCTGTCCACAAACAAATTTACAGCATGCTAAACAATGGCCATTGAGATTGAGCATAACAATGGCTATTGAGATTGAATCACAATGTTAAGTCATGTGATTCACAATGTAGCTACATCCTGGCGTCATAATAAATCTCCAGATATGTATCAAAACCTCGAGTGCTAGAAAAGCCATGCCACAACACAAATAAGTTCCACGTCAATGACTACATGTCGAAAATACAAACTGAGTAGTGTGGAACCCTCATACAATTATATGACAAGGTAAAAGATTTACAACGATAGGGATGATACATATATTATTCAAGAGAAGAATTAAATGAAGACATGATATATATGCTATGGTCATAACATATTTTGATATAATAATAAGTGACCCGTGGACTTAGGTTCGAACCTTATATAGATTATATATATCCAAATCTTTTTATCCTTCCAGATAACTATAGGCACAATCTCCTGGCTGCGGGTGAACAATAAAAGGGAAGGTACAGAGGCAGGCTTCTTACTGGGCAAGTGGCAGCCCAGTCCCGCCATCTGTCCGATGCATTTAAGGGCCTGCCACCCCCGTCGCGTTAGCATGAAGGCGGGCAGTAAATTCAACATTAAGCTAGCCGCCCATCGCATTTGGCCTCGCTCGAGTTCAGTTCCTTCGACATTCGGGATGCAGCTGATCTGCATTGGTTTGCACATGGCATGGATAGTCACCGCGCAGTATATTTACAGCGAGCCGGTGCTGGTAATTCACTTCTTTCATTCTGTTTTGTCTGCTGTTTGGCTCTGGGGATATCGTTGGTGTGGTTTGCCGCTGGTTTTTGGGTTCTGGAGGAGGTCTCAGAGGTTCAGACCTCGGCCCTCGACTCTGAAGGCCTTGGTCTCATCCTCTGAGTGTCCTGTTCATACTGTCTGTCAATTCCACGCTCCTGAGTTTTTGTTTGGTCGGTTCTGGGTGTTTATGCATGTTGCGCCCCTGTGTGTATCCGTTGTTGGGTATCTCCTGCCCTCTGGGCCCTCGCAAGTCTCCACGTCTTTGGGCCTAAGTTCTTGGTTCCCTGTCCTGTCTCTGTGGAGCCAAAGCTCTCTGTGTCGTCTCCGCTCCAGTTTCACTCTCCTCTTCATTTCAGTATGCCGAGAGACCGGCTTCGCCTTAGTAGCCGCAGGGGCGGGTCTCGGCGAGGCGCTAGAGGCAGAGCCAATCCTCAGCGCTCCTCTCACTCCACGAAATCCTCCTCAGACGGAAGTGATTCACGGGGTGCATGGCGAGGCCGAGGGAGAGGCAGGGGCGTGCTCGTGCTGCTGTCTGCGAGCATAGCTCGCATCCCTCAACTCGGTTTCGCTTCCCATGCTCACTGGATAATTCAACGTACTATGTCTCTGTTCGAATTGAGAAATGTGACAATGCAGTTACACCAGAAGCCTTTGAGGAACAAAGGCCTCCTTCTCCAGTCCTGTGTCAAAGAGCTCAGCCTGCGGAAACCTCGGGTGCAGTGGTGGGTCCAAGTGAGCCGGCAAAAGACGATGCGCCTTACATGGATTCAAGCGCGTCGGATCAATATGGTTGCAGGATTGTGGAAGAGCAGCCCTCCACCTTTGTGGATGCTTGAGCCTGTCTCCAGGGTGCTCTGGTGGTGGTTCTGACGTTTCAATGGAGTCTGTCTGGTATTTCTTGTTCTCTGCCTTCTCAGTGGGGTTTTTTCTGTAAAGCTAAAGCCATGCTAAGCTATATTCAGGTCGCACGCGGTTTTCAAACGCGCCTATGTGTGCTGTTATAATGTAATCTGTAACACTTTTGGGTAAAGTCTGGGTCTGTTAGTAATGTCTGGGTCATTTTGTCTATCTCTCAGCTGGTTACGGTTTTTTGGCAGTCTGTTGGTCCTCCAGTTATGGTCTGTGACAAGTGTCGGTCCTCTGGTTATCAAGGTCAGGTGTCTAGCTGTGCTAAATCCATCTCCGAATGGTGAATTATGAGGCCTGCCTCGTTGTAATCTTTTTGTTACCTTTTGTATAATAATAGAAGTAGCCTAATTTACAAAAAAAAAAAAAACTATAGGCACAATCAAATGAAGGTGAATTGTGTGATCAAGAATATTGAAAAATATATTAAAATTATTGTGATTTAATATCGCTGAGGTGTTAGATTCATTTTAAGTAAGGATTTAATATGAGGTAGAAGGATCATATTTTTTTAGAGTGCAGAATATAATGTGTTATTTTTCATTGTTTAAATTATATAGGACCAAATAAAATTTTTAACCTTATTTCCTTTTTATATAGATATATATGAAGTTGATTTAACGTGGATCTTCAAATAATTTATTTAAATCTCTTGTTGAAATATTTTTGAAAAGTATAAAATTTAAACATATGATTCACACATTTTTTTTACTTCTAATTACTTTACAGCGTATTCATATTTTTTTTAATTATAGGCTGACATTATTTTTCTATTTATAATATAATTTTTAATTTTATTTTAAAGGGGCATAGATGGATGGATGGACAAACGAAATAACTTACACCCCCCTCATACTGTGTTGGTAAAATGAGCCTCTTGACTCAATTATTTATTTAAATAAAATAAATAAATTCAAATAAAAAACAAAGTATAATGCTTTTTAGATAAAAATGATTAAACATTGAAAATGTACCTTTTTTTTACAAACAAGATCATTGAACAAGAATACAAAGAAAATGATCAATGAAAAATGTTAATGTACAAGTAGAAAGGTAAGATGATAATAATTATTTTTTTTTTAATAAAAAATAGGTAATAGGTGTAATTAGTAAGGTATATTATAGAACCACATTAACCACACATACATACACACACACACATATATATATATATATATTCTAAAATGCTTTTTCTCTAATACACATATAAATAAATATAGTATTTAATTTTTTATATATTTTATTTGATTTTAAAAGAGACTAATCTAAGGTTGCATTATGCAATGTGGCAACATCTATCATATCCTCATTTTTACTTTCCTCTATAGTACAACCAGGATGGATTTCCAAGGTATGTGATGGTCAGGTTGCATGAGCAAGATTACATCATCAAGGTCTCGAAGGAGTTTCAAGGAGTTTTTATGGGATTCGATGGCATTCACTTGACATATTTCATCATCCATACAACTTGGCTTTCATTCTGTTGCATTCCGAAAATTTTAAAAAATTAACATTATTATGGGGTGTAACTTAATTAATTGTGTTCGTTGGAACCAAAACAAGAAGATCTATAGGATGGGATGTTGAGAAGTGACTTACAGTGGTCGGAGGGAGTATGGTGGGTCATTTACCATTTTCATTAATTAAAAATGAGTGTAATGAGTCATTTAATTAAGGAAAATGAATTAATTGGAGGAAAGGACCCATAAGTGACTTAAGTGAAATAAAATAAAACTAAAAGGTCACTTAAGATAAATTCAATGGAGGAGCTTTTGTTGGAAACAAATGATAATACTTGGTGGGCGGGTGAATCAGTATTAAGGTTAATTTTAACTTTTTATGCCAATTTACTTTTCTGATTCAAACTTGGCAACCATTCATATAATGAGGAGCAATATGAAATCAACAATCAATCACACACCATGAGCATCATACACATGAGACACAAGGTGTTACGTGGAAACCCTTTTGAGAAAAAACCAGCAAAGCTTGTTGTTGTTATTGATGTAAATAAGAGCACCTACTCTATTACATCAATCTGTTTTGTGAGCACCCACTCACGGGAAGCACCAACTCCCTTTGATTATTTGCTAGCACTAACTAGCAAGAAGAACCAACTCCCTCCTTTTGTAGATTCCTATCCAACTTACCAGAAGCACCATGTGAAGCACCAACTTGCGGCTCCTTGCATTTATGCAAGAACCAACTTGCAGGAGGCACCAACCCGCAAGCCTTCTCAAGCACCCACCAGAGATGGAAGCACCAACTTCCTATGTGCATGCACCAACCCACACTCAAATAGGAATTGCATGTTCTCTATAATTGGCAACCACTCTACTTCATCTCAGCTTTGTTCTCTACTCACTCTTCACACTTTGTAGTAGCCCACTCATCTTCTCAACAACAGACACCCATTGCAGTCCACATAGCTCTGTTCTCTGCTCTTCATTAGTAGTCACTCAACTCTCGTCCTCCAAGGCACACACAAAGCTCTCGGCCTTCTTTCTCTGCACAGGAACCTTTGGCCTTTTGTCGCACAACATACGTAACTATTCCCTTTCTCACACAACGCACATGAAACTTTTGCCTTGCTCACACAACGTATCTCTCAGGGTCTCTTACCTCTGCATAGGAACTCTTGGCATTTATCTACAGAACAAACTCTCTCTCAACCTTACACAACAATGCACACACACAAAGATTTTCTGCTTAGCTCTCTTGCAACTATGTTGCTTCCCCACATTTGTTCATTTCAGGTCCTAAGTTTTGTTCCTCTGCTACCCCATGATTGATGCTACCACTATGTCATGTATTCAAATTGTGCGAGTGTACCTCAGTATGGCCCTTCATTCTTCTATCGCGTCTGACTTGGTCTCTGCCACTGTATTAACCATGAGAGTGGGCACCTAACGGTTTCTTCATACTGAGAATGACTTCTCACTCCACTTGCACACTCCAACGAGGCTTAGTACTCTCTTTGAAAAACACTCCTGTCATTATGGCTCTCCATTCTTATTCATGGTTTCACATGTCTTGGTTGTACTTCTACATGGCTTCTTCGAGGACCATTGTCATTGTTGCCTTGTCTCAGAGTTTTTCTGTTGATCCATATCACTCCATGAACCAACTCCACCGATCTGATTTTGTTCTATGGTAGCCGACCCATTCATCCACTTAACTCACTAAGACATGCATCAGAGCATAGGAATACCTTATCTCACCTGAAGGCAGACCCAACACTCTTTCCTGAAGATCGTGGTCCTTGCCACCTTGACCCAACGATCTTTGACAGTTTCCATTAATGTTGAGATGAACTCCTCTTCTCCTACATTCAACTTTGCATCTATCGACCCATACACTCTTTAAAACCTTGTACTTCCTTATTAGATCGATTCCGTATAAAAAATTTCATAGTGTTGTAGTATTCTAATCTATTGATTATTGACCTCCGATATGACGAGCTCCTTCTGCTTAGCCCTTCCTACATTTCTCACCATAGGACCGAGCGTCATGACTTGCCGCTTAGCCTTGAGGTGCTAAAGCATTTTTTATCCTGCCGGGGGCTATTTTTCCTTTGTTAAGTGATTAACACCCTTGGTTATTTAAGTTATTCTTGGTCATGCACTAGCCAAATATCAAAGCCCCTCTCATCGAAACTTTCGAATCAGGGATTTAACTTTGGATTTGTGATATTTCCACTTCCGATATAGCCCATAGCACTCGGTGCTCGGCCCTATGTCTATGCCTTTGGTTCTTTAAGTCTTTGCGATCGTGGTGCCAGCCCAATGTTGGAGCCCCCTTATCATAACTTTTTCATGTATCAAGTGTTACAAAGTGTTGACATCCTCAACCTCCGATATGACGTCATCACTGCCACGTGGTGAATCCTTAGAGGTGACACGTGTCACCTGGTTATGGCCCATTAGACCACCCGATATGGTTGAATATGCCTGACACGTGTACTGTCATACTGCCACGTGATGTTGACACTAGATTCCACTGTACCTTATCAAAGCCAATCATATCCTTCCATGTGCCCTTATTAGAGCCTATCACATGCTTCCATGTGTCCTTATTAGAGCCAATCACATGTGGCCATGTGTCTTGCTAGAGGAGAGAGAAAAGGGCTCGCCCACCTTTTGTTTTGTGATGAAATCCTTTGTTAATCCTTTATCGACGTTCCCGACGGTTTTTAACACTATCGACGCTTCACCCATATCCCAACTTTTAAAAGGTTCTCACATTCATAAGTTCCAATTCTTCGATTGCTGATATGCCAACATGTTGGTCCACCAATCTTTGATATGTCAATATGCTTGTACGTCGATCTCTGATATGCCGATATGTTGGACCGTCGATCTTCTGATCTCCTGATGTGTCGATACACTAACCTTCAATCGTTGTTGCGTCGATACACTGACCTCTGATCTTCTGATCTCTGATATGCTAGATCTTCTATCTCCGATGTGTCAATACTCCTTCCCGCCTAAGGCTTCAAATCCGTCAACTTCAGTAGGCCATAACGTTTGAACTAGGAATCCATTTTTGGACTTTTTCATATCGTTGGAAAAGCTCTTCTAGAGAAATTTCCAATGGAGAAGGTTCGATGTAGGCTTTGAGCCCATATCCTACCTCTAATATGGCTCCAAACTCTCTGCCACACTTTTTCTCCTTGACTCTCCAGACAGCTGAAATCACACCCACCATGGTGGTCCTTTGCATGAAGCCTCCAACTGTCATGGACTTCCATCTGTTCCATCATTGAAATCATAATTTTATAGCTTCTCTAATAAGCCTACTATTGTGATGATTTTCTACATGAAGCCTGCAACTACCATGAGATTCCTCCTAGGCCATCACTACCAACATCTGCTGCAACAGGCATCCAAGCTAGTCTGGTTGACATCAATGCCAACATTCCTGCCAATAGTTAGGCACTACTAACTACCCAACACATCTTCCTTGCATGAATGTTGACACCAATTCAAACGCACTTGCATATGCCTTCATTAGGCCATTGACCATCCAGAAAATGCCAATTGTCCAACAACTTCTAGAATAAAAAATAATAATAAAATAAGGTGCTTCTATAGGTTTGGAAATCTATCCATTAGATCTATGAAAGAGGAGGAGGAGTTCATTTGGAGACATCTTAGATTTTTGTATTATCTTTGTGTTGAGGTTTTGAGAACCCGATTCTCTCCTTCAGTCGTAGCCCAAGGATGGAAATCTTAGGGTGATTCAGTGAGAGTGGGCGAGCACCCATCTCTTCCCTTGGTGGATCCATTCAAGATTCACAAGTTGCAGTTTATTGATTTTCAATTTGTTTTGGAGACCATTTGTGGTATTATTGTAGATGTATTTGGGGTCATCATCTTAGCCATATTGTTTCTCTTGTACCAGCTTATTTACAGATTAACAAAATAAGGTTGAGATCTTTTGTCTGTTTATATTGTCTATTATTCAGTTGCAAATTCTATTTTCCTGTTTTTGCCATAAATTTTGTGGTTTAATTTGTGCAAATTGTTTATGGTGTTGATGAATTAAATTTCTAAAGCTATTTTCTACAAATTTTATATTTGAGACATTACAACATCTCCTCATATTAGAGTATAAAACACCTCACTACTTAATGCAATGGATTAAATAGTAATAATTCACAATGATAATCATATGTTTCTTCATTTCTTCTCATATGTGATATCCTAAACTTTATAGGCGTATGATATCTATTTATCATAATTACAACTTATGTTTTATAATTTATATAATTAATTCATTATATCCATTATGATTAAAGATTGTTTTAATTATTCACAAAATTTATCTAAACTAGTTTTCCTAGAAACCTTTCATTGTATTTAAATTTGCTTCACTTTCATTTTATTTATATTTAAGTGGAATTTCTATGAACAATTAAAGGTATAGCTATGACATTTTTATCATCCCTAATGGTTGCAAAAAAAATTATGGCACATTTTCCGGGTTTATCTTTAAATAACTTTCATCTTACATCCAAATATTGGTTTCAATTTGTTGACAATAGCTTCATTGTATAACCTCATGATCGTCCCTCTTTGGCTTATTTCTTTTACAATATTAACAACATTTTAGCTCACATCCTATTTATTATGGAAATAAATAAATAAAAATTCCTTCCCTTTTTAGATGTCCTCATATCTTGTCAATCTAATGGCACCCTCACCTACCAAGTTTATAAAAAATATTCACACCAATCAATACCTTAGGTCAATTCTCACAATCACCTAGCCCTAAAATCCATTATTCTGAAAACATTGGTTACTTGAACCATTAAAAACTCT
The DNA here is from genome assembly GCA_000404065.3 of Pinus taeda. NCBI lineage: Eukaryota > Viridiplantae > Streptophyta > Pinopsida > Pinales > Pinaceae > Pinus > Pinus taeda. Next base: position 167,909 of record APFE030158622.1, read on the forward strand.
ACTCCCCAACATCTTGAGAAAGAAGAAAACCCGTCTTAGAAAGGCCTTTGTGTCCAATGGTTACTCTACTTCTCAAATCAATAAACTTTTTTGTTCTCATCCTTTTGTTGAAATCCAAAAGTCTCTGTCTTCAACCTCTCCCCTAGCTCTTATTTTCCTCTCTCCTAGTTCTTATTTCCCTTCCCTACATCCAGGGCATTTCTAAACACATCTCAATTTGTTTTTGCCAAAAATAATATTAGAACTCTTTTTAAACCTTATAAACCCTTAAGTAATTATTTAGAACTGCCAAAACTAAATTAAATTCTCTTCTTAACCAAATAGTTTACCAAAATCCTTGCTCTTGTGGCAAATCATACATTGGTGAAACTAGGAGATTGTCGGAAGCTCATCTAAAGGAGAAAATGGTGAAAAATTCCCACAACTTTCCAAATGAGCTATTGTTAAATACTTCCATAATTCTAAAATCATTATTTTCTTTGACCAAACTAGAAGTATATCAGCTCCACTTTACTCATTTGCTCATTTTACTCATCTTGAATCATTTGTGATGCATTGGAAATTGGAAAACACCTTAATGATTTTAACAAATCCTAAAAACCCATCATCTATCATCTACGTCATTGAAAATTTTACGTGTTCTTTAATTTTGGTTAAAACTTCTAGATTGTTAAATATTCTCATTATTGTAGAATTGAGACTTCTGTGATTGGCCATTGTTATAAGGAGAGCTTCAGCGTAAATCACATACGAAATATTTCTGCCAACGCGTTTCGAACCAACCCATGTGGTTCATCGTCAGGACAAGTTGAAAATGCAGATCTAGCTGCATTTTCAACTTGTCCTGACGATGAACCACATGGGTTGGTTCGAAACGCGTTGGCAGAAATATTTCGTATGTGATTTACGCTGATATTCTCATTATGTTTTGCTTCCATTCCTTACCATTTTTATCCTTTCTATTTTTATTCCTTTTATTTCCTCCAATCTAACATTGTCCTATTATCAATATTATTTTTCCTTTATTTTTTTCCACCATTCTCTCTTATTTCACTCTTAGCTCTTTGGTCTCTCTTTAATCATTTAAATTTCCTTTTATACTTTATTTTCTTCTAAAGCCTCCCTTCATTTCCTTTCCTTCCCTTTACAATTCTTTTTGGTTTATAATCCTTTGTCTATTTTTATCGTTTTGAATCTGCTTTTCTCTATTACTTACTCATATATTGTATTCTTTTTTTTGCTTAAGCAAGAGTGTTTTTCGATTCTTATTCAAAGGTTAAAAAATACATAACTATGTTACAAGTTTTGGACAAAGTCAATAGGCATCACCAGGGTCCACCTACCCTAAACAACGAGCTGCAAACCTTTACAACAAACTACCCACTAACAAACAAACTTCCGAACACATAAGGAGAAAAGACTTTAAACAAAGAATCAAACGGTTCCACCCGGGGGCTAACACTCATGCGACAAAGAGTACCGCCTTCCAGGAGTCCACACGTAAACCTCGAAAAGCATGAAGGAAACTCCCCGAACTAGCTCGACGTACTAGAGCTGTTGATCTTCCCTTCCTGAATCCAATGGTCGAGGAGAATATCGCACGGAGAAGAAGCACGAGGATAACCCGTGCGATATGGGTGGTATTCTTTCTCAGCCCACTACCACGTGTTGATTGATGAATGGCATCGGAGGAAAACCTTGAAAAACCACTTTAGGTCTCGGATGCACGCAATAAACCACTTTACCTTTGCATCCTATATGAATGAAACTACTTGTTCTTCTCCTCCTGCCATCCAAAAGAGAGCCTTCAGCCAACGTGATTGGGAGCAGAGGCTAGATGGACCCTAGTCCACCATTCTCTTCCCTACCTGACTTGAGAAAAAAGTCAGTGTCCGCGCGAGCCAGATTGTAGCATTCTTCTCTCAAATTCCCCGCAGGCATTGTTTCCCAATTATAAAAACTGTAATCATTCTTACAGAGCACCCCTTCATTTGCCAGCTGGTCTGCCACTTTGTTGGCATTTATGCACACATGAGCAAAGCTAAGGGTTCTCAGGATTCTCAGATGTGATCGAACGCGCTGATAAACCTACAACAGTCTCCAGTGGTGCAAGACTTTCTCAAGGTCCGAGCCATTAGCAACTCTTTTTATAGAATTGATTGTTAATTCGAGAAATCTCTAATCCCCATTCTATGGCCATGAGTTCTGCCATGTTGTTGGTAGCATTCCCCAAGTAGCTATGAAAGATGATTATTAATTTCCCCTTATCATCTTTGATGGCACCTCCATACCCTGCTTCCCCTGGGTTAACTTTTGAGGCTCCATCTGTATTTAGTTTTAAGTACCCGGGGAGGGACGCCAAAAATCCTGCCTCATGGTAGCACAAGATGGAATCTGGATTGAGATCTGAGGGACCATCTTCTGTAGGCCCAAAAGATGAAGAATTCGGGCATCCTGATGAGAAGGCGGATTCTCAGTATGGTGCTTCTGAAACGTATTAATAGTCTCTTTGAGCTGCCTAAGGAGCTGATTTATAATGACTTGGGGCGGGCTGGATTTGTCCTTGAAAATTCTATTATTACGTTCTTTCCAGACATTCCATATTAGGAAGCCTAGGGTCAGGGTCCAGGCTGAGTTGACAGTCTCATTCTCTGAGAGCTTATTCCTCCAATCCCTTAAGGTTTTGGAGATGTTGTTTTCATCTCTGTCAGTTTGAATAAAGATACAAGTTGCCCAATTCCATAGGGTAGATGTGAAGGTGCAGAGGTTGAGAAGGTGATCCCTTGTCTCTTCCTGGATACCACATAATTGGCATCTAGAAGGTCCTGCAAAACCTTTCTTTCTGAGATTCTCCCAAGTCAAAATCTTTTTGTGATGCACCATCCACATAAACAACTTGATTTTCATCCATTGAGATTGCTTCCATAGGTCTTTCCAAGTGTTATCCAGGTTGGAAAAATTGTATCCAGTTACCACATCTTTGGCTTCTTTGAGGTTGAAATTACCCTCACTGCTTCTTCCCCATCTAAGTTGATCTGGAGAAGACGAGATCAAAATTTTCCTCTTTTCCAAGATTTTGGCAAGAGTTTCTGTTTGGGTCTTTAGAGGAGATTATTCACTGTTAATTGGTATTTTCCAAGTTCTCCACTTGCCACTATTTCTGGTTTTATCCCAAAAGTCACTGACCTTTTTAATTCCTTTGTTAATAGTTTCCTCTCTGAGAATGTCCAGTCCTTCTCTGCTTAAGTTGGATTCCTGCTGCCAGTTATCCTCCCAAAAGTAGGCAAGGTTTCCATTCCCAATCTCCCAGAAGCTGTGATTTTGAACTAAAGCTCTATTCTCCCATGCATTATTCTAGATATGAGAACCCCTTATTTTCCCCGTCATTCTGATCAAGTCCCCCTCTCTCTAGTTTTTTGAATATTTCTCCTTCCAGAGCTTGGCCCAAGGGTTGTTAGATTCCTTCAGCCATCTCCACCAAAGTTTTGCCCCCAAAACTTTTTTAAGAGTTTCCGGGTCATGGAGACCTAGACCCCCATGAGGTTTGGCCATGCAAAGTTTGTCCCAAGCTACCAGTGCCCCTTTTCCTCACCTTTTCCCCACAGAAAGTCTCTTTGCATGTTCTTGATTTTCTCGGCAACTCCACTAGGGATAGGAAGAGCCGACAACATATAAACTGGAAGAGATTGTAGGACTGCCGTTGTGAGAAGAAGCCTGCCAGCCAGGTTTAAAGATCTACTTGTCCACTTGCAGATTTTGTCCTTTAGTTTGTTGATCAAAGCTTCCCAAACCTCCTTGTTATGAGGTTTGTCAGTGAGAGGTATTCCCAGATATTTGGAGGGGAGTTGGTCTCTCTGAAATCCAAGAATTCTGGAGAGGTTTCTCTGAATTGAAATATTTGTATTGAAAGAAAACACTTTAGATTTTGAGAGACTTACCTCTATACCAGCCGCCAAGGCGAAATACTGCAGGATTTGCTTGTAGGCTTTGGCTTCTTTAACCGTTGGTATGCCCTGTAACATAGTGTCATCTACAAATTGCTTATGAGTTAACGTGTTCCCTTCCTGTGTAAGCTTGAGACCTTGGATAGTGTCGTCCCTTTTGGTAGAAGTGAAATGGTGAAAGCGGATCTCCCTGCCTGAGGCCTCTCGAGGGTCGAAAGGATTTGGAGGGAGAGTCGTTGAGGAGGATGGAAAAGCTGGCTGAAGTTACCAAAGCCATAACCCATCTTATCTAATCCTGGTCAAATACATAAGCAATTAGAACTTCTTTGATATACAACCAGCTCAGTTTGTCATACGCCTTTGCTAGCTCCAGTTGAACGATCATCCCCACTTGCTTATTATTCTTGAGAGAGTGGACAATTTCATGTGCCTGAATGATGTTGTTAAGAATTTGCCTTCCTTCCACATACCCAGTTTGTTCCTTCGACCCAAGTGTTGGTAGGAGGGGCTGTAGTCTGTTTGCAATAACTTTGGAGATGATTTTGTATATCACATTACATAGGGCTATGGGATTGAACCGATCCGGAGTCATTGCCTTATCTTGTTTAGGAATGAGGGCAACAAAAGAGGTGTTTAGCGCTCTAAGGATTGTTTTTGAAATCCTTGAGTCCTCCAACACATCCAGAATATCCTTTTTGACTATATACCAACTTACTTTGAAGAAGTCTACGTTAAAACCATCCGGTCCAGGCGCTTTCCCATTGTGCATCTCATTTATTACTTCTTTTACCTCTTCTTCTAATACTGATCTGTTGAGATTGTAGTTATCTTCCCTGGACACCAGGTTTGGAATATGCTTCGTAAATTTCCTTATAACTAGTGATCTGTTTGAGATAGGCTTCTCTACTACTTTTTGAAAATGTTGTACCAGTACGTCCTCCATATCTTTATGTGTATTGAGCTCTCTTCCTAGCAGATCTAAGAGCTTTGTGATCCGATTATGGGCCCGATGTTCCATGGTAGATTTGTGAAAAAACCTTGTGTTTCTTTACCCTTCTTTGAGCCATTGGACTAGTGATTTCTGCTTCCAGAAGATTTCCTCCTGCTGACATCTAGTGTCCCATTCCTGTTGTAGTGAGTCTGCTTGCAGTTTCCTATCCTCAGTGAAGCCCTCCTTGATGAGAGTTTGGTTGATATTCTGAAGCTTTTGTTCCACTTCTCTTTTGGCTTTAAAAATATTTCCAAACTCACTTTTGTTCCAATCTTTGAGTTTAGTCTTGATGTGCTTGAGTCTCTGTTGCAACATGAACATTTTTGTGCCTTGAACTAGTAAATCCTCCTTCCACCACTTGTTAATGTTGGCTATGAAATTAGGGTGAGTAAGCCAAACATTTTCAAACCTGAAGGGTCTGTTCTTTAGAGTGCCAATAAAAGAAGCTTCTAGTTGAACTGGCCAATGGTCCGACACTCCAAAAGGTAGGATAAAGGCATTAAAGTTAGGCCCCAAGAGGAGGAGGTTCTCTGAGATTAGGAACCTGTCTAGTTTTGAGGCAACCTATGATGCAACTCCCCTCTTATTGTTCCAAGTGAAGATTCCATTTGTTGTTTCTAATTCCACTAGCTTCAGCTTGATGAGGAAGTTCTGAAAGGCAATAGAACCCTTGCCCATAAGTCTAGTGCCTCCTTTTTTTTGTAAGAGATTTGATCATGTTGAAATCTCCACCCAGAATCCAGGGTATTGTTGGGTGTCTCTATCTAAGCTCCGCCAGTGAGGTGAAAAGCTTGAGCTTGTCGTCACGATTTTGAGGACCATATACATTAGTGACCAAATAAATATCCTTGTCACCTAAAGGTTGGATAACCATTGAAATATAGTTCCTAGATGCCTCCGCATCCAAAATGTCAAATTTCTGGGGATTCCAGAGAGTGAGAGTCCCTCCCGCTGTATTATTGGCTTTTACTTCTAGGTAATCATACTTACTGAGCCATTTAATATGTATCTTCTAGACTTTATCTATTGAACATTTTGTTACCTGTATGAACACCATATCTGGGTTTTCTTCTTTTATTCTACTGCTGAGATTCCTCTATTTTCTTTTACTTCCTAGACCCCTGATATTCCAAGTTGTGAGCTTCATGATGACGGGTTTCTGAAAGAGTAACTAGTAAGATATTTCATCTTACCTGAGTTGATCAAGAGCTTTCCACACTCTATTAGCAATTCATTTTGACTCTTTCTGCCTCTTTTCCTGCCTAGGTTCCTAGCCGAGTGTCTTGATATTTCCTCCATTGATTTGACCCCTCCCTGGTCCTGTCTTTCATGGCTTCTTTTGTTTCCTGAGGTATTTATCTGAGATCGCTAGAGGAAAAGCTGTTGTACTCTGTCAAACTCCTCTTGTGGTAGGGAGTCGATTCCTTTGTTGGTTCCTTGGTTTAAGAATTTCTCCAGATCAAGATTCTCCCTCTCAAGTATTTCATATAGTTCTTGGTCCTCAGTCCCAACTTCACTAGGGGTCATCTCTTGATCCTTGCTTTGTTCCATGTTGTTTGGTATACCTTCGTGTAGTTTGTTGTTATCCTGTATTATTTCCATATTGTCTTCCTTTTCTATCTCTTTAGGATGATTGTTTGGAATTACATCTTTCTCACTTTCCCCCCTTCTTCTTCTAAAATCTCAAAACTGTTGCAATTTGCTACTTTGTTATCACTTTGTTCTTTTTTATACCTTCTTCCTCCGCCTTTCCCTCTACCTCCTATCTTGGTGAACCCTTCAGAATCTTTGTGTATGTTGGCCCTTGAATTCTCCTCCCGCTTATTTTGTGGAAAATCTCTGAAAAGGTGTCCGTGTTCATGACATTTCCTGCATCTAAAAGGAACATGTTCATAGTCCATTGCATGTACCTATTCCTCATCATAAAATTCTAAGACCACTTCATCCGAGAGTGTTCCCGATAAATCCATCTCCACACATATACGTGCGAAGGAAGTATATTTCCCTCTCAGAGTTGCCTCTGAAATTTTTAGAAAATGACCTAATTTATTTCCTATAGCTTTCTAGGATTCAGGTAGCCAATAATCTAGAGGTAAGGAGTAAAGCCTTATCCATATCGGGATCGAAGTGAATGTCTCCGGCTTCGGGAAAAAATTCATTACCCATGGTCGCATATAGAGTCCTGCTGCAGCATAGAAATAAGGTCGTCCTTCGAAAACTCTGTCTTTATCCTCTAGGTTGTTGAAAACCACTGTGAAAAAGCCCTTGGACTCCAGATGAAGAGTTATATCCCCCTTTGGTTTCCAGTTGTTTCTAATCCAAGTATACAGATTCTTCTCTGTGGGCCATAAGCCCATAAACTTAGAGATAATAGCATAAGTTGTCATGTGATCTCTGTGCTCCTGCAGTGCAGGATCATTCAGAACCACCCTAGGTTTGGTGGCAGTCTTGGGCTTATAGGATCCCTCTGCTGAGTTGTACCCTTTTTTTTCCTGACAACTGTCCTTTGGCATCTTCTTCCTTCTGGCTGTACCGTGAGTTTCTTCTTGAACATCATCTTTGCTGCTTTCCAGTATTGTCGAGTCTATATTTTTTTTTCCCTTTCTCCCAAGGTCTCCTGAATCCATTTGAACTCGTTTCTCTGCTTTTGTTTGAAACAACGTTGCTGTCGGAGGGAGTGGAGCTCCCTCCTCCTGGCTCCTCCATGGTTCTTCGCTCGCTGCTCCTGTTACTTCCTACTCCGAACCCTACCTCCCTACCTTCTCGTTGAGATGATGTTTTGTTGTTGAGATCCCTAATTACCATTATTTTGAGGGATACTTGTATGCCATGTCATGTGAGATTTTATTAGCTTGTCATGCTGAATCTATTCATATATTGTGTTCAGTTCCTCATAACTTTTTAATTATTTTCATCATATTTTTCAATGATTTTTTTTGGAGAAGATAAAGCTCTTGTTTTGATAAATAGTTTTCCATTATTTTTTTCTTTTTAAAAATTTTAACAGTATCTTTTGTATTATTAAATTCAAATTTATGTTTCTTAACAATAATAGCGACCACTCAAAATGTTAGATAATTATTTTTTTGCTGAATTGAGGCTTTTGTGATCCATATCAATTTTATGAGAGATTTTTTGGTGTAAATCACATGAAATTTCATTTGTCGACGCGTGTTGAACCCACTAGTGTGGTTCATCGTCAGGGCAAGTTGAAGAATCTGATCTAGCATGCAAGTTAAATACTCAGAGCAGAACATCCAACGACTATAATCTTTGTCCAGGCAACGGCTATACTGACTAACGGTTAACTTTGACTAGGAAACGGCTAATTAGACAGGACCCGGGGTGTAACTATCTTAAATTAAAAATTAAAAATTAAAATGAGTCCTAAAAGTTATAATAATTATATAATTAATTCAATGTTTATTATAAATATATATACCCAAATTCCATTTGTCGACGCGTGTCCAACCCACTAGTGTGGTTCATCGTCAGGGAAAGTTGAAGAATCCAATCCAGCATGCAAGTTAAATACTCAGAGCAGAACATCCAACGTCTATAATCTTTGACCAGGCAACGGCTATATTGACTAACGGTTAACTTTGACTGGAAAAATTGTTATTGAAATTATTTTTTATTTAAATTTATTAATATTTTTGTATATATATTTTTATATATTTATTTATATTTTAATATTTGAAATATTAAAAAAAAAATTTTATGAGCAATTTTTCGGCATAAATCACATGAAATTTCATTTGTCGACGTGTGTCGAACCCACTAGTGTAGTTCATCGTCAGGGCAAGTTGAATAATCCGATCCTCAGAGCAGAACATCCAACGCCTATAAGCTTTGACCAGGCAACGAATATATTGACTAACGGTTAATTTTCACTGGGAAACGGCTAGTTAGATATATTGAATATAAAAGAACCAGTGTAATGTAGATTGATAAATGACTCAATATATATGTTATATAATCTCTATAACATTCAAAATACAATTTAAACAACAAAAAATTACATATTATTTTTTACATTTTAAAATAAATTTGTACTTAAAATTCCTATCAACAATATTTAAAATAAATATATATCTATTTTAATATTTAAATATATTAAGTGTAAAAATAAATCCTTAATAAAATTAGAAATTCGTATTTGTAAAATTCATTTAAATGTTGAATCATAAACTTGCTTTGTATCCCTGATAATTATAATTAAAAATAATAAATATAATATTTACATTGAATGCGGTGCAGGAGAGGAGGCACTCGTGGCGTGAGCATCCGCCCTCCTGCAACGCCCATCCTTGACTATGTTTCCCCTGCCTCTTCCGCTGACAATCCCAAACCATATAGCTCCTTCTCTAGTTGATACCCCGACACCCGCAGCAGAAGGGGAAGAGCTCGGCTCCAAGATACAGGTAGGAGGGATGCTGCACACAACCAATTTTCCCCTTCCTCTGCATCCAGCGCCCCATACAACACAATTCCATTTTTGCAGCACTCTCAATCGACCTGTAATCACAGCGAGCATTACTATCACATTCTCTGAAGAAATTGACCCGGTGGCACCTCTGCCTGAGCACAATGATGAGCAGCGCAGGGCAGCGCCAAGCAACAGGGGTGGTCGCAACCCAGGGAAACATCAAATCGACGAACATAGAGCCACCCTGCATGGTAAAGCGTAGGCTGGCAATGCGCAGGCTGCTGAAGGAAAACTTGGCGACATGAAGGCTTCAGGGAGCCGACGGGGCGACACATCCGGAATGCATGTAGGGGCAGGCAGCACCAAGGGCATCCATCCAGCTCAAGGCAGCAGCACGTCAGCAGAAGACGACGATTGGTATAAATACGCGTGTCTGATCGAGGAAGAACCGACCCGGACAATCTTTAGTTTTGACACTTGGCAGCCAGGTGTCGCCCTTTTGCCAGGTGGATGCTTTTTCTAATGGTTGGGCAATCACGATTAAGTCTGTATTTTATGGTTATGTCTATGCAATGTCTAAGATGTTTTTTTGGTCAAAACTGATAATCCCTATGTGAATTCTTTTGATTTCATGGATTGGTTTCCCCTTTATTGAGGCAGTGAATGCTAAACAATCTTTTTTTATGATGAACGATGTGCAGTATCATTGAGACCATGCCTCACTGTAATTACTTTTTGTATCATATCAATAGAACAATCTTACTTAGAAAAAAATAATATGTTTAAAGATTTTCGTTGATTTGCGGCTCAAAAAATTATTTATTTACTCTCTAAATTAATTCGCCGTAGAAACTACAGCTTTTGTTTTCCATCCACGTAATCCACTCCCTTTCTATACGATTCTAAAAGTATCTCCTTGATTTGAATCATCCATTCGCATTTCAACCATTCTCGAAGAATCTACATTGCATTTTTATAGAGAATTAATGACGTGGCAAAAACATTTTCTACTCAAATAAAATATTAATAAATAAATTGGCAAAGAAATAATATGAATAAGATATTGAAAAAAATAATGGATTTTATTTTATGAAAATATATAAAATATTTATATAGGTTTTAAAGAATGAAAAAGTTAACAAATGTAAATTGTTTTTATTGAAAAGTTTTTTTGTTTTTTAAATTTGAGGATAAATAGTTTTTAGTAATTTAAACAGAATATAAATGCAATTTTTTTCTAGTTTATAATACAAATTTACTATAGAAACTTATACTTATTTTAAGTGAGTTAAGATAAAAAATAAATTATTCTCCTTAATAGTTTTAATGAGAGAAATAAAATGCACTCATGTTATATCATTAAATTAAGAAATGGAAATGTGAGATTTCATTAACAACAAAAAAAAAAATACATTTCTTAAATTCATGGCTTTGCTAATGTGAAAAAACTTTAAATTTTTTCTCATTAAAATTCATTTCTTCTAAATTATAAATTATAGGCATGTATTAAATTCATGGCTTTGCTAATGTGAAATAACTTTAAATTTTTTTCTCATTAAAATTCATTTTTTCTAAATTATTATTCAGGTATTTACTATACAAAGATATCAAATCTTTTCTTATTGAAATTTATTTCTTCTAAATTATTATACATATATTTATTAATACACATGTATATCAATCATATTCACATTTAATAATGTAATTGTGCTAATTGCTTAAATGGCCCTATCAAACTTCTTACGTCCCTTCTCTCCTATCAAACTTCTTATGTCATATTCTAGGGGTGGGCTTACACATGCAATGACTACAAAGACTAAACTTCTATCAAACTTCTTACGTCCCTCCTCTCCTATCAAACTTCTTATGTCATATTCTAGGGTTGGGCTTACACATGCAATGACTACAAAGACTAAACTTCCATGAGAGAGAGACATTATGGATAATATAATGCGTGTTGTTTATCATGGTGTTTAATGTGGAGATGTGTTAAGGTGTAGTGTGTTAAAGAATTGTTGGCAGTGAATAGGCTCCGCTTGTTTTAAGGAAATAGTGAGGTGTAATAGCCTCCGAGATATCATCTCATTTGTTGGGCACTAGCCAACCACCACTTAATTGAGAAACTCGAGGCCACTGGGGTCAAGTGGGATTTAATGAGCGTTTAACATTGGGAATTGCCCACTCTTTCGCAGAGTAAATTATGTACACATTTACATTTTTTATATTGAAATTTGACCATAACTCTTTTGCGTTGATTTCGACAACTTTGTATTTGATATAAATTTATGTTTATATAGAATAAAATATTCAATATGGGTTATGAATAAAATATTTTAATATGAATTAATATTGATGTATATTTAAAACTATATTAATAACAAAAAAGTCAAGTTCAATGCTTTTGTTATGTAATCTCTATAACATTCATAAATTCAATTTAAATAATAAAAAAATTACACATTATTTTTTGCACTTTAAAATAAGTTTGTACCTGAAGAAATTTGATGTCCCTCGACTCATGTTAGATCCATGGTTGATCTTGAATTATGCAGGAGCGCAACAGAATACAGATATAAACATAAACACATAGATGCAACGTAAATAAAACTTCATTTCATTAATATCAAAGAACTAAAATATGCTTACATACAGAAAGGAAATAAACTAGCTCGAGCAATGGTAGCTTATCTCTGAAAAGAAATGTGGCGGCTACATGCCTCTAAATTGTGTTACAATGAGGCTCAAAGACCTATTTATTATTGAGAAACAATGGAAAACCCTAAACATCCAAAAACCTAACCCTAGGAGATGAAATGCAAAAACTATGGGCCCTATTGGGGTAAATTGACACATTAACTTCTTGGGGTCGTAACTTTGGCATACGATCTCTGTTTGATGTGCACGATACTTGGTTACAAATATTTATTTAAGCACTATAACTTTCGACTGCAAACGCCAATGAAAATCAAATGTTTGCCCATTTTCTAAAGAAAAAAAAGTCGTTTATGGCCTCAAAACAACTCCAGAAGTTCATGACCCAAAAAATGCCAAAAATAGTAAACTATGCTACAACTAAGGAAACTGAAAAACTAAAAGAAACAATGGTGGGGTTTCAAGTGAAATAGGCAGGTGGCCACCAATATCTAGATGGATTAGTCTTCCCTCCACAGGGAGAAATGGTCCCCATTGCATTGAGTGCCTGCATGAGATGGGGAAACCTCTGTTGAAATTAGTCCCTAGCAAGCCACCTTCCTTGGTGCAGGAGTTGGCTAGCTTTGACAACCCAATACATTTGGATCTTCTATTGGCGAGTGTTCTTGATCTGTGTGTCCATGATCCGATCAGTTGTGGCATGTTCCATGCAATCTGGTTTAACTATGTTGGTGTGAGTTGTTCTGCAATGTTTGATGTGTTTAGTAATGGTTGAAATTATGGTCGGAGGTGGTCCACATTAAACACTGGGTGTAGGCCAAGGAATGGGAGAATGTTGAGCTCAAAAGCATTGTCTCCCACAAAGGCCCATATCAAAGAGGTCTAAGCTTCATATGGGCTTCGAAAAAGCATTCTTTCTGCGAATGCAACCAAATTTTGTCACATACCTAAAACTTGTGTGGCACCTGATGTTGATCATGTCCTTACTTATACTTGGCATTGATGTTATCCAAGATGTCGTGAACCTACTGGCGGATGTGTTAGATGTGTTCAATAAATCATATTACTTTATCATCCTCGGATAGTACATGTGTGGATTATGTTTATGTAGCTGCATAAGCCATGACAATGTTAATCAGACATAACGGTTGAAATCCTTGACCCACTTGAAAGGGACCGCGATCAGTCGAGCTATGGAGAGCATTGTTATAATTGTGTTGCACATAGGGAAGACTCTCATCCTAGGTTCGTAAATGCTTGTATTTGTACATGTAGAGTATGTGCATTGTCATCCTGTTGACGACCTCTATCCGGCCATCAGTCTAGGGATGGAATGTAGTCGACTTGGTGAGCTTGGTGTCCAATAGTGTCTAGAGGGTTAACGAGAATGTGTTGAGGAACTTGTTATCCTGATATGATATAATAGTCTGCAGGTTCCAAAAATGTAGTCGCACTCATTCAAAGAAGACTCAGTTTGGTAGTGTCATATGATGTGATATTCTTCTTGCAAGCCACCAATATACCGATCTTAGACAATATATCCACGACCACAAGAACACTCTCATTACCATGCTTGGTAGAAGGGAGGCAAGACATATAGTCCATGGAGATGGATTCCCAAGGTTGGTTGGGAGTAGGCAGAGAAGTGTACAGGCCTTGCTTCTTAATGGTCAGCTTCTCGATGGCACAGGAAATGCGGGATCTGATATATTTCACAACATCTTGTAGTAGTTTTGGACAATAAAATTACTTGTGTAGTACGACCACAGTTTTCGCCACACCAAAGTGTCCTGCCACTCGACTATAATGTGCCTCCCAAATTAGCTTGGCACACTCACTTGAAGGAACACAAAGGTAGCTCAGGTAGCACAATAATGCATCATGGAGGTGGAAATTAGGAACTTTCTTGCCATCTACTAGAATCTGGTATGTGGAGGTGAACTTTAGATCATTTTTGTATAGTTGCAACCATTTAGAGGTCTAGTGGCCACAAGAATTGAGAACAATTGTCAGTGCTACAACTGGGGGCCGACTGAGGTAGTCTACAACTTGATTGGTGTTTCCCTTTTTGTATTTAATGCTCAAGTGAAATTTTTGCAGATATGTAGACCACTTCTGATGGCAATAATTCTGAAACTTCCCTTGTGTCTGTATAAACTGAAGAGGTCAGTGGTTTGTGTGGATGACAGTCTCCTTCCCCAGAATGTAATTCTTCAATTGTCAGTAGGCTTTCACGATGGTATACATGTCTTTATCATAGGTGGGGTACTTATGAATTGTATTGGAAGGTTTCTCACTATGATAGGCTAGTGGATGTCTGTGCTAGGAGAGGACTGCACCAATACCATAGTCAGAGGCGTTTATCTCAATTTCAAATTGTTCCTGTAGGTCTGGCAATGTGAGTAGTGGTGCAGAGCAAAGGAAACACTTCAACTCCATGAACTCGTTTTGTTGGGAATCATACTAGGAACTTTTCTTTCACTATGCCTTTGGTAATCTGACTCAAAGGCCAACTAATATGGGGGAATACCAACACGAACCTCTGATAAAAATTTGCAAGGCCCAAAAAGTTGCGAAGCTCTGTTAGAGTGGTCGAGGTTGGTCAATCCCGAATGACTCTCATCTTAGTCAGATCCAAATGCACGCCTTGCTCATATATGATGTAACCTATATATTAGACTTGACTCATGCTAAAGGTGCATTTCTCCAAGTTGGAACATAGTTTGTGCTGCTGTTGGGTTTAAAGGACTTGCTAAAAGTGTTGCAAGTGTTCTTCCCAACTCTTGCTAAAGATGAGGATGTCGTGCAGATAAACAACCATGAATGAGTTGGTGAAGGTCCACAAGATGTCATCCATTAGCCTCATAAAAGTAGCAAGGGAATTTTTTAATATTAAGGGCATAACCAACCATTCAAAAAGGCCATCCTTGGATTTGAAGGCGCTCTTTCATACATTTGTGTGCTCTATTGGAACCTTATGATAGCCAAAATTTAGATCGATCTTGCTAAAATAATTGGCCCTCTTGATCTAGTCCAAAAGGTCATCAATCTTTGGGATTGAAAACTTGTTCCTCACAGTGATTTTGTATAATGCCCATCCTTCTTCTGTATGAGTACATTCAGGCTACCACAAGGCGAGGAACTTGGTTGGATGTGCCCTTTTTGTAGCAGTTCTTGGATTTGCCACTTGATCTCTTCATTTTCCAAAATGGAATGATGATATATTATATCCTTGGGTAGAAGTGCTCCAGGAGTTAGATCGATCTAGTGATTGACCTGACAATGTAAGGGTACCCTTATGGGTGAGGAGAAGATGTCCTTGTATTCTTCCATGACCTTATCCACCTACTTCTATTGCATGGAGGGACCCTTCCCAGGGGCCATGGATGTGGCCACGATCTTCCCCCTACTTTGAGAGTGAATTAGAAATAAAACAAATATCCCAGTTTGGAAAATGATCTTATTGCATTGCTTAGAAGAAATCAAAGAGATGGTGGTATGTGGAGCTATCTCGAGTATCCTGTATAACTTATTACACAAAGAAATAATAACAATGCGAGGCCTCAACTCATATGCAACATGATGCTTCCACAAGTATGGCTGGCCCAATAATACATCACAAACTTCAAAAGGAGCAACATCACACAATACCTCAGCCATGAAGGGCTTGATGTTGTAGGGAAGGAGACACTATTAACTGACGCAGAGATCACATCTTTGGTGAATCCACCCGATGGTGTACAACTGTGGTGTACGAATGTGGGTGTGGTGTGGTTGGTACGCCCAACTGCTTCATGAACTCTACCAAAATGAGGTTCTTTTGGCTTCTATTTTTGACAATGAATTGAAGTGACAAACCCTCCACCCACATCTATGAGTGGAAGAGACACTCCCCCCCTCTGGATCTTCAGGCTCAATATTCTAGATCTTGGTGGAGACAACAGTGGTACTAGGCTCCACATCAATAATCTGCTTCCCTTTCTCATTCCCCTTGTTAGGTTTTGACTCAGAATTGAAACATGCATCTAATTCTGAAGCCTTTAACTTGGCCACCAGTGGCTGCTTGACTTGACACTCACTTGTATTATGATTGGGGCTCTTATGGAACTCACACCACATTCTAGTGTCTTTCTTTGTCTTGGTGGTGTTGTTATTTTTTTGTGGCTTCAATGGGTTATCCTCGGTCACCCCTCCTTGGCTTTGTCATTTGTTATACAGTTTGGGGGTGCTTTTCCCTTGATTCAGATTCATAGATCCAAAGTATCACTTCTTCTGTTTCAACTTTTGCTTGATCTTGATAGCGTATTTGTAGGCGGTGCCAAGTGAAGAGATGTCCAAGAACTCCATCTCATACTGGATGTATTTGTTAAGACAATCGTGGTACTTGAATACCAGATGCCACTCAGAATCCTTGAAACCAAACTTCATGTGAAGGGTATGAAAAATATTTGTGAACTCTGGCATGTCCTAGTCCCTTCCTTGTTGTAGTGTGGTCCACTTTATGTACTTATCTTCATAGCTTCCGATAGGGTAATACTACTCCTTGATGGTGTCTTGGAAAGAGTTCTATGTCAGTGCAACTGAAAACAGTGAGGGCTCCCTCTCGTCCTTCTGCTCACAGTAGGTTTCCCACTGGTCCTTATCATGGTGGGTGGCTTTAGGGAGTGCAAAAGCAATATTTTCCCTATTGGAAAAATCATGAACCGAAAAATACCCTTCCAACAAATTCAACCATCTATCTATGGCGTCTGCATCTATCTGGCCTTCAAATATGGGAATATGAAAGTTGACTTGTACCTTGAAGGGAATGGTGCCTCTAGAGTGGCTGTCGGATGAAAATTCATCGCCTGTGGTGATCTGCCAAAGGATTTTGGCAAAGTTTTCCATCATCGCGTTCCTATGTAGCTTGAGGGCTTCTTCGAGCAATATTTTGAAGGGATCTCCTGCTCCCCCGTCTTTCTTTTCTTCTGCCACGGGAGGCCATCAGGTTTTGCGAGGGTGGTCACGCAAAGGTTTAACCAGTTTGAGCCCTAACTCCTTATACCTTGACCTCGTTGGGGACATGCACACAAAAACAAAGAAAGAGAAGATCACTATGATACCATTGATATGGACTTATGGAGGAACAAAACTAAATACAAATATAAACATAAACACAAAGATAGCCCAAAGGGATAGTTCAATTGGTCTAGTTCCTATTGCTAAGTGCCTTTCCTATAAGGAGGTCACGGGGTCAAATCTCCACTCGACGCCCTTGGGGTTAGGCCTTGCTAGTTTGGTCAGTGTGTAGATCCCTTTGAGTTGATCTACCTAGATTTTCCCGTGGATGTAGCGACCACTCAGTGTCTATGAAACACCTTGAAAGAAAACATAAACACAAAGATGTTGTATAAATAAAACTTCATTTCATTAATATCAAAGAACTGAAATATGCTTACATACAAAATGGAAATAAACTAGCTCAGACAATGGTAGCTTATCTCTGAGAAGAGATGTGGCGGCTACATACCTATAAATTATGTTACAATGAGGCTCGCGGGCCCATTTATTATTGATAAATAATGGAAAACCTTGAACATCCAAAATCCTAACCATAGGAGTTGAAGCACCAAAACTATAGACCCCGTTGGGGTAAATTGGTAAATCAACTTCCCAGAGTCCTTTGGCATACAATCTTTGTTTGACGTGCATGATACCTCATTATAAATATCTATCCAAGGACTATAAATTTCAACTTCAAAAATCAATTAAATAAGCATGTTCTCCCATTTTCCCAAAAAATGTCATTTATGGCCTCAGAATAGCTCTGAAAGTTTAGGACCTAAAAAACTACAAAAAATAGTAAATTGTGCTACATTGAAGGAAAATGAAAAACTGAAAGAAACAATGGTGGGGGTGCAAGTGGAATAGGTGGGTGGCCACCAATATCCACTTAGATCAGTGGTTAAGATGGATCTATGTTGGTTATAGAAAAAGAAAAAAGAACTTAGACTTAAGGAGTTTTTTACATCTATTCTATGTTGAATTGAAAAAGGTCATGTGTATGTATGGTATTTATTAAAAGAAATTAAAGTAAATTAAGAATAGTGTGATCTACGTGTAAGATGTTTATTAATTTATAATAATATAAGGAATGATATATTGTAATGTATTTAAGGAGGATAATATGAGATATTTAAGTAGGTATCTACGTGAATAATGAATATAATGTGATCATAATTATGGAGTAGGTCCATTATGTAGTTAAAGAAAAATATACAATAATAACAAGTAGTTGGAATATATCTCAATGAATGATCATGATAATATACACAACAAAGTGGTCTCATACAACAATTTGGTTTTTAGCATGGTCATGGCCTTAAAAGCGGATTATTATTACTATTATTATATTTGGGGTTCATGGAGATTAGAGATTAGTAACCGTTGTGTCCACGAAAACTATTCGTGAAGATCCACATGAAGGGATCACTTCTCGTTGGCTCATTAGGAGAGCCTAACCCCAAGAGCATCAAGGATAAATGACCTTATGACCTCCCATTAGCAAGGCACATTAACAACGAGAACTTGACCAGTTGATTTAACCCTTGGGGCAGATTATTATTATTATTATTATTATGGATATGAATGTGTGTTTCCTCTTATGAAGTTAGAGGTTCAAGTCTATATGGAAGTAGACTATGTACATTGCATAGAATTTAATAGTTGACTCATTGTGTAGAAAGGGGGCCCTTGTCCCACAAGCAAGGGTTTTCATACACCAATTTGATGGTTGGCATTGTTGTGACCTTAAAAAAATATTATTATTCTTATTATTTTATTATTAAGATATGTTGAATATTGTGTGTTTATTGTATTGTAGCAAGCATTATTTGTGTAGTAACTATTTCAATATAGAGTATTTGATAGTGTTATCTCACCTTAAGGGTTATGTCTACATTGTTGTATTATTTATGTTGTAGACATATTGTGATGCCCTCATACCATTGTTGTGAATGCTAGTAGATAAAAGATAAACCATTCGCTTGAAAAATACATTAACTCTATACAAAATACAACAATTTACAAAGAATACCTAAATTAGTGCAACACTAAATACTTCATATGAAATGAATCCTTCCACAACCCCTTATTGTTATTATACAATAATCATCAAACATTCAACTATATCAATATAATGATATGCATGTGTATCTATATGTTCCCATAAGTATTCTTAGGGGTATATACCAACTACCCCTCATTATTTTATATTACTCTAATTAAAAAGTGAATCTACTCCATGATTATTACAACATTACATTCATAATCATGTTGTGTACCTCCCTAAATACCTCATATTATCTTCCTTTCATATATGTAAACGGTGAAAAGTTAATATATCTTGGTGTGAATAAGTTAGACAAGATGGAATGGAGTTTTCATCTTAAAAAATAGAGTGAATTTCATAAAGAATTTTATAGTTGTGTGCCACCTAAATATTGATATTGAAAGAAATGCTTCAATTTCAAGTGTTTAAAATAGTGAAATGTGAATGAAGAAAGCCAACTATTAAATTTAGTTGTTATTAATAGAAGATTTTTAGTCATTATTGGATATGAAATTTATGGTTGAATTATATTAGTTTTTATCCATTTGTTTTTTAAATAAATGTCGTAAATCATGATGTTGATTAAAACTTCTGGTAAATTGTGTGTTGTGTTCGTTGATGTGCATAATGTTTCAGATGAACACTTCACCCATAAGATTGCTTTATTCCCTTGAAGACGGGTGAAGTGTTCACCCAAAAAGTTGGACACATCAACAAACACAACACACAGTTTACCGGAAGCTTTCACCAACATCGAGTTAATGACTATGAAAATATTCATACTAAAACCATGATATCTCCTAGGTTGGATGATGGATTAAACCCTCTTTTTCTATGTTGATTTCAATTTTTTTTGAAATGAAAGAATGAATATTTTAAATAATTTTATAAAACAAAATTGCTAATTAAACCTCTAGTGGTATTTATATTAGCCACAATATAATTACAAAATAATTAAAAGAGAAAATATTAAATTGCATGCATGTTAAATATCTCTCCCACTTGCTCTCACATGTTTCCTAAAGCACCAAAATCAATAGATCTATGATCGAAGTGTTCATAAAATAAAAATGATATAATTTATTCCATGTATAATTTCAAATCGGAAAAACCTACACGTATATAATATCTATTTATCATAATTACAAATTATTTTTTATAATTTATATAATTAATTCATTATATCCATTATGGTTAAAGATTGTTTTAATTATTCACATAGTTTATCTAAATTGTTTTTCCAAAAGACCCTTCACTTTATTTAAATCTACTTCGTGTCCACTTTCTTTATATTTAAGTGGACTTTCTAGGAACAAGTTAAAGGTATATCGATGGCATTTTTATCATCCCTAGTGGTTGCCAAAAATTTTATGGCACATTTTTAGGGTTTATCTTTAAATAATTGTCATCTTAAATCTAAATATTGTTTTTAATTTGTTGACAATAGCTTCATTGTATACTCTCATGATCATCTCTCTTTGGCTTATTTCTTTAACGATATCAACAACATTTCACTTTACATCCAATTTATTATGGAAATCAATAAATAAAACTTTCTTTCCTTTTTAGATGTCCTCATATCTTGTCAATATAATAACACCCTCACCTACCAAGTTTATAAAAAAAATTCACACCAATCAATACCTTATGTCGATTCTCACCTTTACCTAGCCCCAAAATCCATTATTATAAAAGAAATGGTTACTTGTATCATTGAAAACTGTATTCCCCAACATCTTGAGAAAGAATAAATCCCATCTTACAAAGGCCTTTGTGTCCAATGGTTACTCTATTCCTTAAATCAATAAAGTGTTTCATTATCATCCTTCTGTTGAAATCCAAAACTCTCATTCTTCAACCTCTCCCCTAGCTCTTATTTCTCTTCCCTGCATCTAAGGCCTTTCTGAACATATCTAAAGTTTTTTGGTCAAAATTAATATTAGAACTCTTTTTAAACCTTATAAACCCTTGAGCAATTATTTATAACTGCAAAAACTAAATTAAGTTCTCTACTTAACCAAAGCGTTTACCAAAATCCTTGTTCTTGTGGCTAAACTAGGAGATTGTTGAAAGCTCAATGAAGGAGCATATGGTGAAAACTTCCCACAATTTTCCAAATGAGCTATTGTTAAATGCTTCCACAATTCTAAAATCCTTATTTGCTTTGACCAAACTAGAACTATATCAACTCTATTTTAGTCATCTTAAATCATTTGTGATGCAATGGAAATTGGAAAACACCCTAACAATTTTAATGGTGAAAATAATTTTAGCCAATCCTAAAAACCCATCATTTATCATCTAAGTCATTGAAAATTTTACCGTTTCTTTAATTTTAGTTAAAATATATAAATTATTAAATATTCTCATTATGTTCTGCTTCCATTCCCTATCCTTAATTTTTATCCTTTCTATTTCATTCTTTTTTATTTCCTCTAATGTAACATTACCCTATTATCAATATTTTATTTGCTTCATTTTTTTTCCACCATCCTCTCTCATTTCATTCTTGGCTATTTGGTCTCTCTTTTTAATCATTTAAATTTTCTTTTATCTTTTATTTTTTTCTAACATCCTCCCCTCTTTTTAATCATTTAAATTTTCTTTTATCTTTTATTTTCTTCTAACATCCTCCCCTCCTTCCCTTCCTGCCAAATTTTTGTTTATAATCCTTTATCAAATTTTAATGTTTTTAATTTGCTTTCCTCTATTACTTACTCATATATTGTATTAAGTTCGTCATAACTATTTAATTCTTTTTATTATATTTTTCAATAATTGTTTTCTATATAATTGTTTTTCTATTTTTTTTTCTTTATTCCTCGTAACTATTTATTATTTTATTTAAGTCATCATAACTATTTAATTTTTTTATTATATTTTTCAATAATTATTTTCCATTAATTTTTTCTATTCCTCATAACTATTTAATTATTTTTTTATACTTTTCAATATTGTTTTCCATATAATTTTTCTTTTTTAAATTTTAACAATATCTTTTTCTATTATTAATTTTTTTTATACCTCATGACTATTTATTATTTTTATTTAAGTTCATCGTAACTATTTTATTTTTATTATATTTTCATAATTTTTTCATATAATTTTTTATTCCTCATAACTATTTAATTATTTTTATTATACTTTTTTTTTTATTTATAATTGTTTTTTTTTTTTTTTTTCCATTATAATTTTTCTTTTTTAATTTTAACAATATCTTTTTTATTATTAAATTCAACTCCTCACAATAATAATGTACACCCAAATGTGAGTAATTATTTTTTAAATATTCCAAAACATTTAACATCATGATATTAAGTATGGAAACTTACATACAAAAACATTAATACATTTAAATAAAAAATAATTTTAATCACAATTAATTGATGTATTTATTATATTTATCTAAATTAAGGGAAATGATAGAAAATTGAAAATAAATAAATAAATAAATTCATTCATTCATTCTTGATTATCATCCAACCCCCTCCAAAAATGTTGAATATATATATAAAAGTTGAATAATATTTTTTTATTTAATTTAGTGAGGCTAAAAGACATGTATGTATGTCATTCTTAAAATAAAAATGAAATATTCTTTAAATAGAAAAGTAATATAAGCGATTAAGAAAGCAAAAAATATGTTAGTAAAATATTTAAACCTTATATTTTTCAAAAATATTTTAACATTAACTTCCATAAAATATATATATATCTATATGTATGTATGTATATATGTAGAATAAAATATGTAATGTGAGTTTGAGTAAAATATTTTAATATGAGTTATTATTGACATATATTTAAAAATATATTAATAATAAAAAACCAATTTAATGTGTCTACAGGGTATTGGATAGATCGGGTGTTGTTAAGGCACTCCTTGACTTGAAGTCATTCAATTCCCAACCCAATTGTAGTGATATATTGAACATAATAAAAATGTAGTCCTGCTAAGCTTTCAAAATTTATGTCCACTTTGAATAGTTCAATTGATAATCGCTGTGAAATGAAATCTCACCAAGCCAAAAGTAAAAATCCAATCTCACCAAACCAAAAATCTTTAAGTTAAAATGTATTCGAAAATTTTAATTAATTTTAATTAATCTAAATGCATTTTTTTGAGAGAATTCATGACGCGGCAAAAACATTTTCTACTTTACATTTTCAAAGAAAAATAAGAAAATTGGTGGCGAAGTCGAAGACGCGCCCCTTTAACGTTGCAGCGAATAATTAACGGTCGGAAGCTTGGAACCACAAATCGTTGAGAAATATAGGCGTGCGTGTCAAGAGTGCATTGTAAGTCCCGAATTATATAAATATAATTATTCTATGGATAAAGTGAGCGATAATCCAATTCGAATTTCCATCTTATTCCCCAAGTTGTCGGTAGGAGAAGATGATGGAAAATATGGAAACGTGGACGTGGAAAGGAGCGTTGAGACATCAAGTCCACCATAGATATGAAGAATGAGGGTAGAATGATTGCCATGTCATATTTTGCATGTCCCATCCACAACCAAACCGATTAATGTACTTGAAGACTTTAGGCTACATAAATATTAAAACCAAACCCATAATCTTGCACTCCCCAACGCAACTAAGATCCCATTAATATGGTTGTACACTCTAGAAGAATATGTGGCACTTGGCACCACATACTTCTGTATATTGCCCACACAATATAGCTTAGAAAATCTATGCAGCATATTTTTAATGTAATCCAAAGGTTATTGGCACATTTTTATTAAGTAGATAGGTATGGTTTCTATTGGGATTGGGTTTCATGCCTTTTTAATTTTTAAAATATAAAATTATAGATGTATTTAATTTAGTAATTTAAAAATATTTTTAGGTCATTATACATGATCTAATACATGAAATTAAAAATTTACTAAATATTTTTAATTTTAAATTCCATATGATAAAATAACACATAAATATTTATGAATTACGTTTAAAACATAAATTGTAAAATTGTAAAACTAGGCTTGTGAAATATCAAATTTAGGACTGGGCTTGTAAAACACCCTGCAACACCTCTTTGCATTCACATTTTCCTCATTATTAGAATTTATCGAGCAATAAAATTGTATAATTTGGCTTCTTTAGGGTTTTACAACATTTTCACAAGAAGAGGAGGTGGTTCCCATTTTCACAGGAAGAGGAGGTGGTTCCCATCATCTTCTTCCTGTGCAAATGATGCAGAACCTACACGGCGACAACCTCTTGATAAAGGTGGAGGAAGATGATAGGCTTGTAAAGGTGAATGAAGACAGATTGCAATACATTGTTATGTATATAGCTCGTACGTTCAAACAATAAGCCAATCCTTGATCTATTTCCATGAACCTCTCGGTTTGTATGGGATGCCGATTTGAATAGTTGGAATAGACAACATACCATTGTTTAAAATTTGATTTGTATTAGTATATTGTTAGTGATGTTTTGATTAATGTGTTTTTGCAATTGTAACTTACATTGACACCAATGGAATTAATATGCTTGATGAAGTTACGAAAACAGTGGATAGACAAGGTCTTCAATAAGGAATTAGGGTTAATGTCTATACATTTTCATCAATATTAATAATACTGAGTTAACTAATTTGGTTTTTAGTTTTTTTATTTTTTTATTGTATAAATGGTTTCAATTAGCTTTAAGCAATTTGGGAACGAACGTGTTTGAGAAGGTCTAGAGGGAAAAGTTCATTTCTGAGGCAAAATTGGTTGTTCCTCACTATTAGCAAGGGTGTGGAAGTTTGCAAATATCTACTGCATGATCATAAGCTCAAGATGTAACATACCCTACATATCACCACTCTCTACATCCTTGTGGCATGATTGTTCTTTCAATGTACAATCCCGCAACTCGTACTCTTGAGCGTGGACCGTTAATTCTTTACCTACCACAAAGTTAAACATCACTTTTCTTTGGCACAAACCGCCATCGTTTCCTGTCATTGTTATTGTCAACAAGCTTTGGCAACAAGATTAGATACAATATTAATCAATCAATAATCAGTCTCTAAAGTGATCTTTTAATATCTACTCATGTGCATGAGCAAGCATGTCATAATAACTGACTAGTACATATATTCAAGTAAATACTTGTTTTACTTTCCACAATGTTTATTCACACTATTGCATATTTCTCTTTAAGAAATCTAACCCATTAGTTCTACAACTCCATGTTTCTTTTTTTAAAATATATAACACAATCGTTATATCTCCATACATGTAATAAACTATTGTTTCTATGCTTTTGCACATGTGTTCATTTCACATAGTTATTTTTCAAGAACTCAACATAGTTTCTCTAACATACAAAGAACATATCTCTATAACACAATGACTATTCCTTGTGCATCCAATAGCTTATCACAATAGCCCTTCTTTAATGTATGCAACACATATTCCCTTCTCTAGAATTCTACCATCATTTCATGTAAACATTTACATACTTCTTTCTTAAAAGGAAGTCATTAAAACCTCATTTCTCTATCTTCCTATATGTAAGTTTCTCATGCTTCCCTTTCAAGAAATTATTATAGATACCCATCTTTATGCTTAAACATCAAGAAACAATAGCAACGTTAACTTAACCTTTTGTGCACCAAAATCAAGAAATCGACCCAATTCATCTAGCAAGGCAATCTTTTGAAGAGATTAATATTTTCAAGAAAGTTAACATCCATTATTATTTTCAAGAAAGTCGACATAATACTTTCTCTACGTACACACAAAATCATATTTCCAATTTCACAATAGCTACCCTTATGTGCATGCAACATGTGTTTTTCCTAACACGATTACTTTTACTTCAATGCACGTAATCTTTTCATGAAACAAGTATGGATTCTTGTTCTTGTATGAACACTATTCATATGTGTCTTTTAAGAAAAGATTCTCTATTTTTGCTTCAAGAGATTCTCAATTTTTGTTTCACAGTATATCCTCAAGAAGTTTACATGTCTCACCATCTTTTCTCAAGAAGATATTTTTGGCTACTTAGCAAGGATTTCATTAAGAAAATGACAAAGTGTCACAACTTTTCACATACAATATTCACATGTAGTATTGCTAAGAGAAACTACATATTTACTTTATAAGAAAAACTACATATTTACTTAGATTTTATGTGCAGACATTTTCTTCACATTCTTCATTACATACTATTATGTATATATTATCTATAGTTGGTAAGAAATCTTTCAAAAGATACCCAAATAAAACATACACATATTTTCCTTCTAGAAAGTGAGCAAGTTACTTATCTTATCCATGGCAATCTCCTTGCCTCCATCACCTTCAACACGTAGAAAGAACTTGCTTTCAATAACATGAGATAGAGGAGCATTCGATGGAGTTAACACATGTTCGAACCATAACACTCATCGTGTGTGGCATAGCTAATCTCTATTTTGGAATCCGAACCAGATATACAGACTGGAATCAATTTGGAGTAGCCAAGAGAAGAACCCAACAAGGGTTTAAGTAGCAGCAACAATCGAACATAAAAAATCCCCTTAGCGGATTCTGTTGACTCAATTTCACCCAGTAGAGGATCACCGGATCTGTAGTGGCCTTGCGAGATCACGTCCATTGTGGAAAAGCATTCCCAACCAACTTTACATCTGCGTGCACATTCAAGTTCTCAGGAAAGATTGATATTTGGAAAACCAATTTCCAAGTTCTCTATTATGTTGCAGCGTTTGATCAGAGAGCTTTAGTTGGTAGCGATTATGAGCCATCTCTCGATTATAAGGCATGTAGATCCAGGCTGCCATTAGAGAGATATGTTGTGCAAGTTTCATGGGATTGAGCGTCTAACAGTGAAGGCAATGCAACTTGAAACAATAAGCTACAAGAGTGTTTTGAATGTACACGACAAAGCAGGCCACCAACAAAATAAAGGTCGTTGCCCAGATTTAATGAAACTACCATGAAAGAAGCGTTTCCTTTTACCAAGATCTCCTTTCTTGATTTTCACTCATTCAGTTTTACAAATATCAAGAATCAATTTTATAACTGATTCGTAACTTTAAAATTACTTTTACACAGAGTTATTTAAAATAGGGATATTACATACTCCCCCCCTTAACAAGAACACCATCCTCAATGTTCATCTCTCATTGGAACCTTAGATTTTACTCATGATATAACCATCTATCCACACAAAAAGAGATCCTTCCTCTTTAAAATCAAAGATTTCATTCCACGAAATGACAATAAGCAAAAATTGTAATCTTATAACATAAGAAAATCAATAGTCATAAGCATTTATAACTGCAAAATATGCAAGTTCTAATTTCCATCACTTGGCCCTTATTCAAATTCATAGTATACAAAAACAAATCTCTATATCAACTTACCATTACTTACCAATTACTCTTGAAAATCACGAGCATTTTAATAGTGATTGAGCAACCCATCAACACTCCATGGTAAGTAATCTGTAATGTATGACTAACAAATTCAATCGCATTAGTCACAATATTTTGAGTCAAATGAAATACTTTTAACTATTAGTCATTGTGCAATGTTAGATGATATTTAAATCACAGTACTTTTACAAGTACTTATAGAGCACTAACACTAATCATCAACATGATAAATCATTGCTCCACATGCACACTAAATTAATTCTCACTAAAGACATGCACAAAGTACTTCTAAAAGTACCAAAAGAGCACCTAGCTCTATAATCATCAAAACAGTCAATAACTGCACCAAGTAAAAAATTGTCTTAGCCCCTACTAAGACGTTCACAAGACTAGTAATACAATAAAGCAATTAAAATTTACAATAACTCCTTATTGAACACTAAGCTCATTTCTTGTTAAATATGCATAACATATTTCACACAACTGTATGTAAAATTCATTTTTAACATAAGATATAGCTGATTAGTTAATTTCTTTAGTTATGAGAACCACAATAGGCTAAATAATTCCCAACCCATGGGAACTCGTTTCCACAAGCAGATCAAGTCATTTTCACATCCATATAGTTTCTTTGATAGAGACCTTACCAGGTCTATCATGGAATTCCACTGGCCAACCAGCTCAAGAATTCCAATGACCACATAGGGTCCAATATAGGATTCCTCTTGGCAGCATCCTGCCTATTCCTTTGACAACGTCCCATTTATGAGGAATTTTGGGCCTCCTCCTACAGGCTCCAAATCAATAAATTTGCCTCAGGCTTTTTACCCTCTTCACCATCTTGGCAAAGTCTTTTCCCATACTGAGATCATTTATCTCTAAGGAGAGGAAATCCGGGCAGGCAAGTACCATCAACCCCTCTGGGCAGGTAACTACCATCAACCCAAGGCATTCTGGCCTTTCACAACTATCGGCAACTGTCTGGGATGTTAAATTTCTATTTTATCACTTTTCCCCAAAGTATTTTACATAATGAACCATATGAACATTATCATTGTCAAAATAAACATGCATGTACACATGCATTTACACTTAACCCTCAACATGGGTCCACAACATCTAGATTGATAGGAATCATAACTAACATACATGTTGTATGCATTCTGATTTTCCAAATAACACAATCATGCATATCATATAACATTATAATTTCTCATTTATGATTGCAATTCACATTTCAACAATTTTATGTGACGAGTTTTCTTGTTTCCATTAAGCTACTGCTACTTAATCCCATTAGCAACGTTAGTTATAAATATGCATCATTTAACAAGTATTCAATTTCCAAATCATTTTAGTTTCATGCATACAATATTGTCATGCACAAAAGCATATGAAAATATTCATTAATGTATAAATGTCAACAATAGTTGAGTTAACAATCTAAACATTTCCAATTTCCCATATTGTATTGTCATCAATAGACCGATACATGAAGTAACTACCATATTCACTTGTTTACGAATTGTAATAATCTTAAATCCAATTCAATTAATGCATATAAGTTCTATTAGTTAGTCATACAACACTAACCAATCACAACCACCAACCATCTTCATGCATCCATGACAAGACTTAATCAAAAATTAGTTATTACAGTCAAGTCTCATTACTCGACTCATTGTATATTTTCAATATCTAAAGGGGTTCCTCTAATGTCCTTTTAAAACACTATATTGTCATATCCAAGGACATTCCCCGTATTTTACATTCATGCATTGACTCATTAAAATTAGTTCATTGTAACTTCAATCATGTTCATTAAATGCATCATTATTATTGCCATATTTGCAAAGCAAAAGTTGGTAGTTGATTATCACTTTCCTTAATGAGTGTTCAATATTGTTCATAAGTGTGACAAAAGATTTATTGTATTTTATCCTCATCAAGAATCTAATGTCATGAACATAGTTATGCACAAACTTTATTACTTACTACCAAAGCAGTTATAAACACGAATCACACATATCATGTCAAAAGTAATGTACTACATAAATCAATATGTAGATTGTTAAACTCATACCTGAGTTAATGCCCACTAGTGGCGTACCTCAATTTATTTTCCGTTTACCAATTCCCAAAGGTGTCAGTGCTGCAACCTTCAGCTCTGATACCACTTGTAACATACCCTACATATCACCACTCTCTACATCCTTGTGGCATGATTGTTCTTTCAATGTACGATCCCGCAACTCGTACTCCTGAGCGTGGACCGTTAGTTCTTTACTTACCAAAAAGTTAAACATCACTTTTCTTTAGCAAAAACTACCATCGTTTCCTATCATTGTTATTCTCAATAAGCTTTGGCAACAAGATTAGATACAATATTAATCAATCAGTAATCAGTCTCTAAAAGTGATCTTTTAGTATCTACTCATGTGCATGAGAAAGCATTTCATAATAACTGACTAGTACATATATTCAAGTAAATACTTGTTTTACTTTCCATAATGTTTATTCACACTATTGCATATTTCTCTTTAAGAGATCTAACCCATTATTTCTACAACTCCATGTTTCTTTTTAAAAAAAATATAACACAATCGTTATATCTCCATACATGTAATAAACTATTATTTCTATGCTTTTGCACATGTGTTCATTTCACATAGTTATTTTTCAAGAAGTCAACATAGTTTCTCTAACATACAAAGAACATATCTCTATAACACAATGACTTAGTATTCCTTGTGCATCCAATAGCTTATCATAATCTTTAATGTATGCAACGCATATTCCCTTCTCTAGAATTTTACCATCATTTCATGTAAACATTTATATACTTCTTTCTTAAAAGGAAGTCATTAAAACCTCATTTCTCTATCTTCCTATATGTAAGTTTCTCATGCTTCCCTTTCAAGAAATTATTACAGATACCCATCTTTATGCTTAAAAATCAAGAAACAATAACAACGTTAACTTAACCATTTATGCACCAAAATCAAGAAATCGACCCAATTCATCTAGCAAGACAATCTTTTCAACAGATTAATATTTTCAAGAAAGTTAACATCCATTATTATTTTCAAGAAAGTCAACATAATACGTTCTCTACATACACACAAAATCATATTTCCAATGTCACAATAGCTACCCTTATGTGCATGCAACATGTGTTTTTCCTATCACAATTACTTTTACTTCAATGCACGTAATCTTTTCATGAAACAAGTATGGATTCTTGTTCTTGTATGAACACTATTCATATGTGTATTTTAAGAAAAGATTCTCTATTTTTGCTTCGAGAGATTCTAAATTTTTGTTTCACACTATGTCCTCAAGAAGTTTACATGTCTCACCATCTTTTCTCAAGAAGATATTTTGGCTACTTAGCAAGGATTTCGTTAAGAAAATGACAAAGTGTCACAACTTTTCACATACAAGATTCGCATGTAGTATTTCTAAGAGAAACTACATATTTACTTTATAAGAAAAACTAAATATTTACTTAGATTTTATGTCCACACATTTTTTTCACATTCTTCATTGCATACTATTATGTATATATTATCTATAGTTGGTAAGAAATCATTCAAAAGATACCCAAATAAAACATACATATATTTTTCCTTCTAGAAAGTGAGCAAGTTACTTATCTTATCCATGGCAGCCTCCTTGCCTCCATCACCTTCAACATGCAGAAAGAACTTCCTTTCAATAACATGAGACAGAGGAGCATTCGGTGGAGTTAACACATGTTGGAACCACAACACTCATCGTGCGTGGCATAGCTAATCTCTGTTCTGGAATCCGAACCCGACAGAGATGTTGGAATCAATTTGGAGTAGCCAAGAGAAGAACCGAACAAGGGGTTGAGTAGCAGCAACAAATGAACATAAAAACTCCCCTCAGCAGATTTTGTTGACTCAATTCCACCCAGCAGAGGATCACCGGATCTACAGTGGCCTTGTGAGATCACGTCCATTGTGGAAAAGCATTCCCAACCAACTTTACATCTGCATCCATGTTCATGTGCTCAGGAAAGATTGATCTCTGGAAAACCAATTTCCAAGTTCTCTATTATGTTGCAGCATTTAATCAGAGAGCTTTAGTTGGCAGAAATTTTGAGCCATCTCTCGATTAGAAGGCGTGCAGATCCAGGTTGCCATTAGAGAGATACATTGTGCAAGTTTCATGGGATTGAGCGTCCAACAATGAAGGCAATGCAACCTGAAATAATAAGCTACAAGAGCATTTTAAATGTACACGACAAAGAAAGCCACCAACAAAATAAAGGTCGTTGCCCAGAATTTAATGAAACTACCATGAAAGAAGTGTTTCCT
This sequence comes from Pinus taeda, assembly GCA_000404065.3. Taxonomy (NCBI): domain Eukaryota; kingdom Viridiplantae; phylum Streptophyta; class Pinopsida; order Pinales; family Pinaceae; genus Pinus; species Pinus taeda. Next base: position 199,744 of record APFE030158622.1, read on the forward strand.
TTTACCAAGATCTCCTTTCTTGATTTCCCCTCATTTAGTTTTACAAATATCAAGAATAAGTTTTATAACTGATTCGTAACTTTAAAATTACTTTTACACAGAGTTATTTACTATAGGGATATTACACAAGACCATAAAATAGAACATTAGTACGAGAGAATGATATGTACAACCAAATCACTATGAATGTAATATAAGGATGTAGCGAGTTGAAAAGTTATATTTTTATGTTAATCTACACATTTATGTTAATCATGCATTGTGACCCAATGGATTAAGGCTATAATGCTCGAATTTTGTTAGATAGAAGACAACAAGTTGGTTGTAATTTGTACATAATATGTTTTTGTTGGTTGATGCCACTCAGAAAGTGAACTATTCAGTTTTGCCTAAGGGTTTATAGAGTAGTTAAAACATTGAATACTAGAATATGGTGATGAAAATAAAGGTTTTAAAATTATATTAGTTAAAATTATATAATTAAAATTTTCTAGGGTTTATAATATATTGTTGGGGTTCCCCCGATCGGGGTGTGACAAAGAAGAGGAGGTGGGCCAAAGGTGATGGGAGCTAGAGATGTTAGGGATCATTCAATCGGGCGCAAGGATAGAGAGCACATTGGGATGTGGGGGAAGAGGACAAAAGGAAGGGCGGGTAGAAGGATAGGGCAGGGAGGAGGAAAGATCAGAAAGAAGACATGTGTGATTGAGAAGGGAAGGAAGAGAGGAAGGCCTGGGGGCCAGTGAGCGAGAGGGCATATCGAAGCTAGCAAGTGGCAGGAGTACAATGAAGAACCCACGACAGGAGCAGCCAGAGGCACGAGGGAGTTAGTGAGGGACAGAGCTGGAAGTGCCACAGGGTCATCATTCCGAAGAGTAGGAATGAGGGAAATGGCAGCGGGAGAATTAGGAGGACAGGTGGGAGGTGTGACGAAAGATAGCAGGGACAACGAGTTAAAACAAAAGGTAAGTGAGAAAGAGGATGGTTGCATGCAGAAAGAGAGAGTGAGGGAAAGAGCAACGAAAGGTGGTGGATGCAGCTACATCAACTCAAGTCGACGGTATGTATTCCTCAATATCCTTAGAATTAGAATTACATTAATGCCAATTTCAATGGTACTGGGAAAAGAGACTTGGGAAAGTCAGGACTCAGAAAGAGTCAGAACCAGGGTTTCCTAGAACACTAACTGGGTCAGGAACGAAGATAAAAGGGAGAGAGAAGCAAAAAATAAAGAAACACCTTTGAAAAAAGCAGAAAGAGGGAATGAGGGAGGTCAAGGAGAGAAGAGAGAACCTAGTAAGGGAGAAGGTAGAAAGAATATAGCTCCGGCTAGGGGGCTCCTTAGGCACGAGGGGGATAATATAGGCAGCTGGTATAGAGGGGAAACTACACTGGAGGCCACAGTAGTTAAGATAAGGGATATCTGGGCCACTAAGAAACCTAACTGGAATTTCTTGAATAAAATGGAGAGGATAATCAGGGGCTCAATTAGAGCGAAGACAATAGAGAGGAGCGAGAACGGAAAGAAGAAACCTCATGCAAAAGAGAACAGGGACAAGGTCTCCCTTTGTAGACTCCCCAATAGGTTCTCTAAGGTAAACCATTTGCGTGAGGGTAGCCAGGGAGATATGAAATGGAGAGAAGAAGAGTCGAGAGGCCGTAAAATGCTAACTGAAGGACTGTCAAGGGGAAATCTGAGGGAGAAGGGAGGCAAACTAAAGTTATGATCCAGATTTAAATAGGAACACAACAAATTACAGAGATAACCATAAACATAGAGATGCAGTGGAAATAATACTTCATTTTATTAATGTAAAATACTGAAATATGCTTACAAACAACAATGGAAATAAACCAGCTAGGGCGATGGTAGCTTATCTCTGAGAAGAGATGTGGCGGCTACATGCCTCTGAACTCCGTTACAATGAGGCTCGAAGACCTATTTATTGTTGAGAAACAATGGAAAACCATAAACATCCAAAAACCTAACCCTAGAAGATGAAACACCAAATTGTGGGCTCCGTTTGGGTAAATTGGTACATCAACTTCCCGGGGTCATAACTTTGGCATACGATCTTAGTTTGATGTGCACAGTATCTCATTAGAAAGATCTATCCGAGAAATACAACTTTAGGAAGAGCAACATCAGTCCATGGATCCTTGTTGCTCACAAGTTTCCCAAAAAACGTCATTGAGGGCCTCGAAACGGCTCCGGAAGTTCAGGACCTGAAAAAAACTGCTAAACATAGTAAATTGTGCTACAATTAAGGAAACTGAAAAGCTGAAACAAACAATGGTGGGGGTCCATGTGGACTTGGCAGGAGGCCACCAATATCCACCTGGATCATTCCTCCCCCCTTAGGAAGTAATGGTCACCATTGCGTTGAGTTCCTCCGTGAGATGAGGATACTTCTGCTGAACTTTGTCCTTGGTGAGCCACTTGCCCTGGTGAAGGAGTTGGCCTGCTTTGACAACTCGATACAGTTGGATATTATGCTGGTGAGTGTGCTTGATCTGTGTGTCCATGATCTGATCAGTTTCAGCTTGTTCCATGCAATCTGCATTTAACTCTGTGGGTGTGAGTTGTTCTGCAATGTCGGATGTGTCTAGTAATGATGGAAAGTATGGCCGAATGCGGTCCACATTGAACACTGGGTGCAGGCCAAGGAATGGGGGAATGTTGAGCTCAAATGCATTGTCTCCCAAAACCTTGATAATGGTGTAAGGACCATATCGAAGTGGTCTGAGTTTCTGATAGGCTCCGGTAAGGCATTCCTTTTGCAAATGCAACTAGGCTTTGTCGCCCACCTGAAACTTGTATGGCACCCGATGTTGATCATGTCGCTGCTTGTGCTTGGCATTTGATTTCTCCATAATGTCATGGACCTGCTGGCGAATATGTTGGATGTGTTCAATGATGTTGTTTGCCTTATCTGTTTCGGACTGGACATGAGTCGAATCTGCGTGAGTAGCTGCAAATGGCATGGCCACATCAATGGGACATATTAGCTGGAATCCCAAGCCCACTTGAAAAGGGTTGTGGCCAGTCAAGTTGTGGAGAGCCCGGTTGTAGCTGTGTTGAACATAAGGGAGGCTCTCGTCCCATGTGCGTGGATGCTTTGAGTTGTACATGCGCAGAATGTGTACGATCATCCTGTTGACAACCTCTGTCTAGCCATTAGTTTGAGGATGGAAGGTTGTTGACTTAGTGAGTTTGGTGTCGAGCATCGACCAGAGACTGGACCAAAATGTATTGAGGAACCTACTATCCCGATATGAGATGATAAACTGTGGGATCCCAAAGTGTACCCACACTTGTTCAAAGAAGAGTTTAGAAATGGCTTATGTTGTGATATTCTTCTTGTAGGCAGTCATAATGGACATCTTCGAGAACCTGTCGACGACCACAAAAAACAATCGTTTCCATGCTTAGTGGAAGGAAGGCCTGACATGTAATCTATGGAGATGGATTCCCAAGGTCGACTAGAGGTAGGGAGTGAGGTATAGAGGCCTTCCTTCTTGATGGTCAGTTTGGAAATGGAGCAGGAAATGCATGATCTGATGTACGTCTCAACATCTTATCGAAGATTCGGCCAATAGAAATACTTCTGTAGTACTGCCACCATTTTCTTGACCCCAAAATGTCTAGCAGCTCGACTATAGTGTGCTTCCCAAATCATCTTGGCACACTCCCTTGAAGGAACACAAAGGTGACCCAAGTGGCATAACAAGGCATCATGGAGGTGAAAATCTGGAACATGTTGACCCTCCAAGAGTGTCTGGTATGTGTGGCCAAATTTTGGGTCGCTTTTGTAGAGAAGTGGCCAATTAGAAGTCTCGTGCCCACAAGAGTTGAGCACAGTGGTTAACACCATGATCGGTGGTCAATTGAGGCAATCTGCAACATTATTGTTGGTACCCTTCTTATACTTGATATTCAAATGGAACTGTTACAGGTATGTGGACCACTTTTGATGGCGATCATTCTACAATTTCCCTTGGGTCTGTATGAACTGCAGGGGCTGGTGATCTGTGTGGATGTCTATTTCCTTCCCCAAAATGTAATGCTTCCATTGTCGGCAGGCCTGCAAAATGGAGTGCATCTCTTTGTCATAAGTGGGATGCTTCTGGACTGTGTCTGAAAGTGTCTCATTTTGATATGCCACTGGATGCCCGTGTTGAGTAAGGAATGCCCTAATAGCATAGTCAGAGGCATCTGTCTTGACCTCAAATGGTTGTTGCAAGTCTGGTAATGCGAGCATTGGTGCCATGCAGAGGCGATCTTTCAACTCTGTGAATGCCTTCTATTGAGATTTAGACCAAAAGAATTTTGCGTTTGCTCCTCCCTTGGTGACTTGACTCAAGGGCCAAGTGATATGAGAAAATCCCAACACGAACCTGCGGTAGAAGTTGGCAAGACCTAAAAAGATGCGGAACTCTGTCAGAGTGGTTGGAGATGGCTAATATCGAATGACTTGGATCTTGGCTGGATCCACATGCACCTCTTGTTCATCAATAATATATCCCAGATAATGAACCGGGTCATGTCAAAAGTGAATTTCTCCAAATTGGCACATAACTTGTGTTGCTGCAGTGTTTGGAGAACCTGTTGGATGTGGTGGAGGTGCTCCTCCCAACTCTGGCTGAAGATCGGGATGTCATTCAAGTATACCACTACTAATGAGTTGGTGAATGGCCGCAAGATGTCATCCATTAGCCTCATGAAGGTTGCAAGAGCATTCGTCGATCTGAAATGCATAACCAACCATTCGGAAAGGCCCTCCTTGGCTTTGAAGGTAGTCTTCCACACATTGGAGGGTTCGATTGGTACCTGGTGATATCCTGACTTCAAATCAATCTTATTCTTTGCACCAGCTTTTATATTTATTCTTTGCACATTAATAGAGTAAATATTGGTTTTCATTTATTCAATCCATGAACATGTATTGTTTAATCTATTTGATGACATCTAGAGCAGGGTTAACAACTGATGCAATTATGATGTGCTTACATGTAAATTGAACATCTTTGACCACAAAGCAAACTTTTATCACTTTTTGAAGCTTTGTTAACAACGAAAAAGGAACCCCCTGGAGTCCTCTTTAAGCTCTTTTTAGACTCTCTAAACATGAAAAGATTGCCTAGCGTTTGTCATTTCTAGCTTGTTAATGGATTAGAATCGATATCTACTCAATATAGTTTTACCCCTTCTTCGGGCTAAGTTAGATTAACTATGAAAAGGTACTCGTCGATCAAACATGATCAATAGGTTCTCTCTTGTATAGTTTTATGCTTTTTCGGACTTGAGAGAAAAATTTAAGAAAAATAACTTATGGAGTTTCCTTTTAATCCCTTTTCAGACTCTCTAAACATGAAAAGGACCGAGTTATCTTTGTCGTTAAACTCGTTAAAAACATTAAATAGCGACAAACTTGTCCATCTAGACAAGATCGAATTTCACCTTCGCTAGATTCGTTAAAACATAAAATAGTGATGGATTCACCTAAAGGGTGGAATTATACAAAAAGCATATGTTATCCTCCTCAAGTTTGATTAAAAATAAAGAGGTACTAGTTAGGAATGACTGGGGAAAATGAAAAAAGCCGAGAACACTTTATGGTAGCAGGTCGCTCTTGAACATGACACTTTCACCTCATCATCGTGATTATGTGGGTTGGGTCATTCAACTCGATGGTTATCACACTGTTGGTCTAACATACCATCCATCACTTTGTTTTGGGTCAATGCTACCAATTCACTTCAGTGTCGCCGATATTTTCAAGATAAGTCATTCAGTTCGAAACTTCATCCTTTACAATACAGTAAACCTTCATTTTCATAACTGCCATTCCTAAACTTTGTGTCGTCAATCGATGTTTCATCTCCATTTACCTTGTTTTGCGTCGTTGATGTGGGATACATCAAGGCCCTCCTGCGACAAGTGGCTTCTTGTCGACGTCAGCACATCATCCAAGAAGTTGAATTAGAAACACCCCTTCAGTACCTTGAAGCTTGCATACATCAATTACAGGTTTCTCGCTTCCGGTGATAGGTTGACATCACTGGCCTTCGACCGAAAGACTTTGTATGGTGTTTTACATCAAATCATTTATTCACACCATGTGAAATGTACTGCAGTACCTTGAGGGTCATTATCATTATCGATGATTCCTCTCGCATCTGTTAATGGCTTACATCATTGGCTAGTAATTAGATGATGTCTCTCCATGTTCGACCTCAAATCATCTATTCACATGGTTAGACTTGTACGTCGAGTGAAGATTGAATGAGATTGAAGTCCCCGGATCTAGTTTCATCCATCTGGGCTGCGATATATTTTCAGGAGTAATATATCAAATGTACAAATGTCCTTACATTCATGGTCATCCATTCATGGGTCTATATCTATAGACGACTATATTTGTATATGTAATGAAAGTTTATAAGCTGAGTATGGGTATGCCTTCCCTCAGCTAGTTCGTGAGAAAAAATAAAATTATCATGATATTTATATTGTAACTGATGCATGTCACCTTCCACTTTGAAACCTTCTCTCCGAATGGTAAAGCATCTCACTCGACATGTTTATTTTCGACTTCATGCTTTAGGGGGCAGCTTTTACAGGTCAATTTGGGCACATTAATCCCGACTTCCAGATCTGTATTTTTAGGGTCCATCAAACCCTAATTCAGTTGTTTTCATTCCCTAATAAAATCAACCTACATCATGCTTTCCTTCCAAGAGTTTCCATGACACCATTCATCCAAAAAATGCCCCTAAGGAGATCAGTGCAGGTAGCCCTTCTATCAGGTTGCATTGCAATGTAGAAACTGCAGACTGGGTGCACTGCAGCGTAGTTAATCATTGTTTCACATGCACTGAGCGAGATTCATTGAATTTTTAAAATGAATCCATTGGATTCCTCATCCAATGGATACTTCTGGAAGTTTCCAAGTTGATTGAGCTCGCATTTGGATGAGGGAGAGGATGGATGAACCTCAATCCATCATCCATTCCTCCATGAAACCACTTCCCAATTTTGGCATAGCATTCATGAGGGCCATTAATGGCTTAACCTCCTCCATTCAGCTATAAATTGACCAAGCATTCAAAGGCTGGTCTAGGTTGGAATTTCTTGAGCTAAGGAAATGTTGTTTGAATGGGATTAGTAAGAGTACTGTAACGATGTCGAATTGTTGCTTCATGAGGAGAGAAGGGATTGAAACTGGAAGGAAGACACTAAATCAAGCATGAACATTCATGGGTTGTAATCTTTCCTTTTATCAATAAAGAATTCAAAGCTTTTTCCACTCATGTGTTTATATGATGTATATCATATTCTGGATTCTATGATATGTTTAATTAATAGATCTTTATTGTATGCTTTGATGGGTTTTTGTCTTGGCTTGTGTGCAAGTACTTTCCAGGCAAGTTAAGTACAGAAAGGAGTGGTCGAATCAGTCAAACGAGAGAGGGAGCAAACGAAAGTTACAGGTTGGTTACTTTTCCTCCTCTTATCTGTTGATTATAGGAAAAGCAATGAATTACTTTGTCTGTTGTTTCTATACTAGCTACTAGGTCTAGAGGGTTAGGCATTTGTAGAAACACTAATTTTTCCCAAAACAAGCCTTCAGAACCTTTTTGGATCTTCTTGAGTCTTCCACCACCTCAAGGATTTCCTATTTGACTGTTTTATAGCAGGGTTTGAAGAAGTCTACATTGAACTTATCTGGGCCTGGAGCTTTCCATTTTGCATTTCATTGATCACTTCACTGACCTCCTCTTCCGACACTGGCCTATTAAGATTGTGGTTGTACTCTCTAGTAACCAGCTGAGGGATATATTGAGTGAAATGGTTGATGAACCTGGATCTATCCTCCAGAGGCTCCTCTGCTATGTTGAGGAAATGTTGTACAAGGACAGATTCCATTTCTTTGTGAGAGATGAGTTCTCTCCCTTGAGAATCTTTGAGCTTTGTGATTTTGTTGTGTGCCCTGTGATCCATGGTGGATTTATGAAAGAACTTTGTGTTTCTTTCTCCCTCTCTAATCCATTGTATCCTTGATTTTTGTCTCTAGAAAATCTCCTCTTGCAAACACCTATCTTCCCATTCTTCCTACAACAAATCGGCTAGATTTTTCCGCTCCTCGGTAAAGCCCTCTGTGATGCTGATTTGATTGATCTCCTGGAGTTTTTACTCAGCTTCTCTTTTAGCTATGAAGATATTGCCAGATTCCTTTTTGTTGCAATATTTAAGCCTGGATTTTATATGTTTAAGTTTCTGTTGGAGCAGGAACATTCTAGTGCCTTGAATGTTCAAATCCTCTCTCCACCATTTGTCAATATTACTGGTGAATTCAGTGTGAGAGAGCCAGGGATTTTCAAACCTGAAAGTTCTATTTCTTGGTGTACCCATAAAAGTGGCTTCCAGCTGTACAGGCCAGTGACCTGAACCTCCAAAGGGAAGAATAGAAGCTGTCATGGTAGGGCCTAAGAGAAATAGGTCCTCTGAAATACTAAATCTATCTAGTTTAGAGGAAACTTGTGAATCCCCTCCCCTCTTGTTGTTCTAGGTGAAGGTCCCATTTATTATTTCAGTGTCCACTAACCCCATGTTCATTATGAAGTTCTGGAAGGCCATGGAGTCTCTGCCTAGCTGTCTAATATTTCCTTTTTTCTTTATAAGAGATCTTATCATACTGAAATCCCCTGTAACAATCCAGGGCATATTAGGGTGCCTTGCTCTTATTTCCTCCAGGGAGGTGAGAAGCTTGAGTTTGTCTTCTTTCTTTTGAGGTCCATAGACATTTGTAATCATGTATATCTCCTTATCACCTAAAGGTTGACATACCAAAGAAAGATAGTTCCTAGACGCCTCAGCATCCAGGATTCCAAATTTCTAGGGATCCCATAGCGTGAGAATTCCCCCCGCTGAGTTTTTTTCTTTAACCTCTAGATACTCGTACTTGATTATCCATTTATTCTGAATTTATCTAATCTTATCCATTGAACATTTTGTCTCTTGAATAAAAACCATAGCTGGTTTTTCTTCTTTTATTCTATTATTGAGATTTCTTTGTTTCCTTCTATTTCCTCCTTCGAACACTCTGTCTTTGTCCTCTAGGCTTGTGAAAACGACTGTGAAGAAGTCGTTAGATCCCAGATGAAGGTGTATTTCCCCCTTTGGCTCCGAGTGGCTCCTTATCCATACATGCAGTGCCCTCTCCGTTGGCCATATCCCCATGAATTTGCATATGACTGCATATTCCATCATATGATCCCTATGCGCTTGTAGTGCTAGGTCGCTTAAGATGACCTGAGGAATGATGTTTGACTTGGGTTTGCAAACCACATTTGTCCTTATGGAAGTATGTTTTTTACTGCTACCCCCTTTTTCCTTCTCCTTACTAGCTTCCTGCTGCTCCCCTTCCTGTTGATGAGGTTTGTTTCTTCCTAATATTTCCGTGTTTCTTGCCTCTGTAGACTTTTCCAGAGGTTTCTTGAAATGTTGCTTTCCTGCGTCCTTGATTATAACCATAACGAATTGATTGTAGGAGGGAGAAGTACTCCTTTGTGCGCATCCTGGCATGGTGCTCAATGCCAAAACCCTAAATCAATTTGTGGAGATCGATCTCATCCACAACCTTAAAAAAAAAATCGTTATTATAATATTAATTTATAAATCCTAATAAAATGATTAATATTATAAACCCTATGATTATATACCCTATGAATAATATTGTAAATTGTAAGATTAATATTATAAATCTCAGGATTAATATAAAATCCTACTATTGAACCAATATTATAAACATAATATTAAACCCTAATTTTAAAATGTTACAATGTGACATTGAACAAATTGCAATGTAATGTAACATTGTGACAATGATTATCACACTGAATGTCACATCGTCACAATCCTTGTGGTGTTATGATGTTATATAGATTTCTGTACCATTCCAATGTCACAATATTAAACCTTAATTTTAAACCAAATATTATAAAACCTCACATTATAAAACCCAATATTATAAATCGTAAGATTAATATTATCAACCCTATGATTAATATATTAAACCCTAAGTTTAATATATTAAACCCTAGGATTATAAACCTCAGGAATAATATTATAAACCTCAAGATTAATATTATAAACATTAGGATTAATATTAAATACTAGGATAAATATTATAAAGCCTAGGATTAATATTATAAGCCCTAATATTAATATGTTGATAATATAAAACCCTAACATTATAATACCTAATATTATAACCATAAGTCTAAAATTATAAACCCTAAGATTAATACTAAACTCTAGGATTAATATTATAAACCCTAGGATTAGTATCACAAACATTAAGATTAATATTATAAACCCTAGTATTAATATTAGAAACTCTACAATTAATATTATAAACCCTAAGATTAACATTATAAACACTAACATTAATATTAAACCCTAAGATTAATATTATAAACCCTAGGTCCCTATGATTAATATTAAACCCCATGATTAATATTATAAACCCTAATATTATAAGCACAATGTTATAAACCCAATATTAAACCCTAATATTAAAAACACAATATTAAAATCCCTAATATGATAAACCATAATATTAAACCCAAATATTGTAATGCCACAATGTGACGCTGAATAAGTTGCAATGTAATATAGCATTGCAACAATGATTGTCACATTGATTGTCGCATTCCAATAATGCTTGTCACGCTATGATGTTGGATGAATTTTTGTACCATTTCATCATCACAATATAACCCTAATATTAAACCAAATATTATAAATCCTAACATTATAAAACTTAATATTATAATTCATGAGATTATAAACCATAGGATCAATATTATAAACCCTAAATCCCCGATCGGTGTGTGAGTTAGACCAATGGGCACGCCCTAGCCCATAGATTAATGCAAATATCAAAGAAATATATGGTCACCATCTACATCCATGTAACACTTGGAGAGGTGGTGGTGCACATGTGAAGGTTAGTTTCCAACCCAGAAGGTGGCAGAGCAATTAAGTCAAGTGAGATGGTGAGTTCCTCCTTCGTTGCGCTGGGTAATTTGGTCTCTGTGCTCCGATCACTATGTATCTAGTCTAAGTTGTTCATTCCGAGGAAAACGTGGGATCAATCTCCTTCTAGTCTTAGACTCGGACACTAGTATGTCCCCACTCTTAATTTTTCTCCCTCTGCATATATGGATCTTTATCTCATCCCTCTAGTCTCTGGGATGCATCATACTGTGGTAGGTTGGCGAGATTGGTATATAATGTTTCTGGAATGTGGCATGGTCTGGTCATTTCTATGTGTTGAGTCACTCGTTTTCTATGTCCATGTGTTTGTGATCTATGATATTTTTCTATCACATATGGGCTCTCGTGGGGTTCGACTGACAAGCTTCTCTCAGCATCCTTGTACTCCCTACCTTGATTATTAAGGAATTGTAAGGGTTTTGGTTTCTTGACAATTTTATTTGTTTCTTGGGTATTCTAATTATGTATGGGTTCGAAACAAGGTCAATGTTGTCTGTAAACACTGGTCTAGTTTTAGCCGATATACGGTTGTGATATAGGGCGAACTATTGGAGATTTTTAGTGTCAGTCCAACCCTAGAGGCTAGGGTTTGTTGTATATGGTTATGCCACATGGTTATGTGTGGGTCTTGGTCAAAGGGCAGCTCTCAGCTCAAATTCTATCATTATAGGCCTGAATGTGGGCATTTCAGTTCTGTCTTTGCAACTAGGGCATACCGCATTTAGTTTCGGTGCAAGGTTATATGTGGGTTTTGTTCAAGGGGTAGCTCATGGCTCAAATTCTCTTCCTTTCTTCAACGCACAGTTACGTTAGTCGAATCGATTAAACATGAGACTCACACAAACCATTATGGGGTTTTGTTTGTGGATGGTTTTATCCGTCATTTAGACCCATCAATGGGCACTGGTGGAACGGTGATAGAATTAGGACCATAACATCATGCTCATTGTTGGTTGACAATAAGATTTCGAACTGGTTCCTTATTTGGTTGGTTTCTTTTGTAATTTCATTGATAGGTCTTCAGGGTTGGAGCGACCCTTGGCAGCGTCGTGCTTCTAAGCTTAGACTTTGTTTGGGTCGACTTCCAAATCTTGACGCTAGATAATATTTAATTTGCAGGTGCATAAATATGGTTCCGACCTTTGGTAAAGGAAGGAATCGCCAAGGAGGCTACGTTCATGGGAAACAGTGGAAAAAATCCCTTTCCCAAGCCAGTCCACCCAGCTCATCCAGGGGGACTATGCGTGGGCGTAAATTGACAATTCAAATTATTTAGGAAGTTGCTCATGCATATCAGTGAAGCATTTCAACTTCGGTCAAGTAGATCATTGCAAATTGGGAAGAAGAGATATGAAAGACTGGGGAGGGTTTGGAAATTGATTTAGATGAGTGGAAAAATTTGATTCCTGACCTTGGCGACACCTGTGGAAGATCCTCTCAATATAAACAAATAATCCAACTGTTTTGGATGATGAAGAGCATTATGGCTAAACCTTGGAGCAGTTTCCACCTGATATGGATTTTTCCTACCATGGACATTGAGATTATACTAAAGAGTTTCAAAATATCTAATTTCAATTGCAGCAAGAGAATGGACGTCTCAGCCATATAGAGCAACATATCCCCTGTATTCCCCACATGAAGCTACTAGGTTCCACTGTGAAGGACCCTGCCCTAGTGGACTCCGTTGATGATGAATAGTTGAAGTGCACCCCTGGTTAAAGTTTTGTAAGAAGCATCTTCAAATTTTTAGGCATATTATTAGTTATGTTTATAGGTATCTAGCAAATAGAAAGAACAAAGACTCTCAGACATATATAGCGTGGCTTGTTAGACTTATTATTTTTTGTTTCTGGATGGCATATTTTGCGGTTAGGTGGCCAACAGACCTAGTTTCCCTCAGGGCAAGTTGAGGCCAACTAACCTTCAAACATATGGATGTAACTTGTTTTTTGTTATAAAATTAATGAAAAGGACCTACCAAGATTATATATA